>JAGKRZ010000215.1:0-40719 GCA_020002355.1 Intubia oerlemansii | reverse complement strand
GATCTTGGCGGCGAGTATCAGACGCGATTTCCGATGCCTTGGGCTGTGGTGAGAGTAGAGGAGGCTGTACAAGTGTCAGATGGCGTGGATCTCGTTGCGGAGAAAAAAGAAAGAAGACGAAGCGAGGGTTGAGTGTAAGAATGACTGGGTAGATAGAAAGGTCGAACTGGAAGAAGAAAAAAAAGGGAAGAGGGACGGGAGGGAAGGAATAAGAAAAAAGAGGAAAAAGGAATAAGAAGAAAAAGTTGAAAAAAAAATAAATAAATGGCAAGATGCTGAGGTGCAGGAATACAGTGGCGCCACAGGAACACAAAGGCCACAAGACAGGGTAACAGGACAACGGAGGCAAGGCCACAAGGCAACACAACTAGGGAAATAAGAAGACGAAAAGAGGAAAAAGAAAAGGAGGACAAGCACGAAGTGTTAGGCGTACAAGCAGTAACCAGAACACGGCATGCACAAGCGAAGGCGGTCGTGGCAGACGAACGACGGCAGTAATAAGCAGACAAGAAAGGGGTGGGGAGAGTAAAATGCTTTCGGGTTCGGGAAAGAGAGCTGCGGAAAGAGGCAGAATAAAAATTTGGGGAAAAATAAGATGGTTGGACAAAACGGGTTGGTAGACGAGAATGGAAATGTATGGCCAGCAAACTGTCAACAGGATGCTGTCAACAGATGGCCGGGCCGACACAAGGGCGACAACCGATTCGGCCAGCAGGACGCAGCCACACGAGAATGTGATGAGCCTGGCGGCTTGAAAGCAATTGGAAAGCAAATTTGAAATACATGTAGGTAGGTCATTGCTTCGGAAAGGGAGTCTTCCAACTTTTAATTCTTTTTTCCGGGTTACATTTCCTCTTTTGATTTTTTTTTTCTTTTTTCCTTGCTTTTTCCTCTCGCATCCATCTCCCTTTCCATCTCGCCATGTGCGGGAGCCAGCGACGGTACTTGATGCGTACCGTATGGCCTCTGATGGGTACGGAGTAAGATACCTGCCAGTCCATGGTTTGCAAAGTGTTCGTTCCAGAGCGCAAATGTACTTGCATGCGACGGAAATACTTGCAAAAATATGAGAGCTCACAAAAGAGCTTGGGCCTAGTCAAAGAGGGTAGGGTTTTGCGCAAAGCTACTCGTATCTCTCTGGGCAGGTTTTGCCTTGCAATCGGCCAGGTACCTGTTTGTCTCTTACACATACCTCCTCTACGGGAGTACTGGCCTTGTCAGATCGACGATCATCTCCACCAGGCGCCGTGTCTCGATTCCGAGGCGCTGGCGCAGCGAAGCGTAGTGGATCGGCCTTTGCTGTCCTTCTATTCGCCAATCACCGACCTGTCTGAGTTGTTTACAAGCCATGTGGACAAATTTAAAAGTATTTTATACCACAAAAAGCAAATAAATTAGTAGTAATTGATTTGATATTTTTTCGAGGTCTGCCAGGGACATTTGCCTCCTCTACTCCGTAGGTCTGCAATCCTCTCGCTTCCTTTGCTCCGTCGTTTTTTTTTTGCTAGCAAAATTGTTTGCCCATTCTCACTGCTGTGAGCCTTTGGAGGCCTGCGAAAAGATTTTTTTCTAGATGCTATGGGGTTTTCACTTATTTTTGCATGGTTTTTACATCTCGGTGTGTAGGCAAGCTGAACGTGCGTCTGCCGGGAGGGCGGCATGCAGCATGGCCTGCAGCAGTCTTGCATTTTTTGCTGCAGGCAGTGACTAGCAGTGCCAGGCAGTGGATATTAGCGCCTGCAAGCACCTGCAGGTGCCATGAGGCCGGCTGGTTTAGCGCTTGGTCTTGTGCATTTGGCGCCTGTAGCTCTGGAGCCGAGGTGGATACCGCTCATCGAGATCGCTAGGGAGCTTCCGAAAAAGAAGACAGCTCTATTGTAGGTACCTCACTCGCAGGCCATTGGCCCTGGCATGCAGTAGAATTCAAAGGAAGCAAAAAGAAATATCATGACGGAGACTGAGAACCGCACGAATAAAAGAAAGAAAAGAAAAGAAAGAAAAGAAAAGAAAGAAAAGAAAAGAAAAGAAAAGAAATCAAAGCCTTCAAATCAATGGCCTACAACGGGAATGAAAAAGTAAAGAAAAATGTAGGTATCTTACTCCATAAAAACAATATTACGGGGCGGGAGGCAAAACGACCCGAGTGTAAGGGACCTATGGGTGATGAGATCGTGGCAGGAAAGAGAAAGTAAAAATAGGTAGGGGTTAGAATATGTCTTCTAGAATCTTGATTATCGGCAGCCTTTAGGGAGACCAAGATCAAGAAAAGAAAACTGACCGAGATTGAGGTGGCAAAATGCCACAGGCAACGGTCGAATCGGGATGCAGGGACGAACCATCTCCAAGATTGGGGCTGTACCGTGGCCTCGCCGTTGGAACTGGGGGGGCGAACTGCATACGGAGTACATGTTTGACACGGCAGTTGTACGCGTTCTCTCGCATGTTACCAGGCTGCCAATTTGCCTGGTCTTCTATCTTTGCCAAAATAGCCATCGTTTCCAGGAGTTGTTATCACGGACTCGCCGCTTCCCCTGCTTTGGCGAAGCATTTACGGCGCGTCCGTCCTGTCCTGCTACGTGCCGCGCGTGT
This sequence comes from Intubia oerlemansii, assembly GCA_020002355.1. Classification (NCBI taxonomy): domain Eukaryota; kingdom Fungi; phylum Ascomycota; class Sordariomycetes; order Ophiostomatales; family Ophiostomataceae; genus Intubia; species Intubia oerlemansii. The sequence continues at coordinate 38,130 of JAGKRZ010000215.1, read as the reverse complement.
GTGCTTCTGCATGTTCCGCTGTGATGTACGATGTATGTCTGGGTCCTAAAATATCACGGTTCCCACGGAACTTTTTGACTTTGGAATATGCAGGTCCCATCTCGGCCTGACAGAAAAAAGAAAAGGGCAAAAGGCGGTGCAGAGTGTGGCTGATGGCTGACAGACTTTTCGTCTTGAGCTCGTGCAATTGACAAGTATCGCGTACCTGGGTATCTTACAGTTTTTGCAAATTCCAGACAACCACTTACACGGCATCTACATGTGAGGTACAGGTCTCGGTTGTGGAATGTCCGCCTCCCCAGTTTGGTCAGAAAAAACGACAACAAGAGAATTCAAATGCGTTTCACTTTTCAGCTTTCGAGCTGCCCCATGTTTCGCCCTTGTTTTGGGAGCCCTCTTGCAAAACTGCGCTACTGCGCTTTTGCGATCTTGCGCTCCGGCGCTAATACGTTGATATGCTGCGGGTGAGTTGGCTCTCAACCTCGCCTTGTCCTTGTCATCCCTTGCTTCCATGGGCTCCTTCCATGGCCTCCTTTCTTTTACCCTCTCTCTCCTTCCATGTCACTTTCGTGACTTTTCTGTCGTTTTTGGCCTATTTCACAGGAAGGTGCATTATCAGCTGCATATGCTTCTACTTCCACTATGTTTCCATGCACTATTATTGCTTTTGTGCACAAATGCACAGCGCCACATTTAACACGTGATGGAAAAGTAATAGAAGAAGACAGGAATCAGGAAAAAATCTTCCGGAGATATTCCCGGTCCTCACCGCCGGGATGTGGCTCAGGCCCATCTGAATAGGGCAAAACATTCGGGCACGTAGGCACCCCGATGGAAGCTGACACCGCTGCAACAAGGGCCTACGCCGACGTTGTATTGCGCTGTCAATTTTTCCTGCTAAGTTTTTTTTAGCGCACTTACACCGCTAGACGCCGCCGGGCCGCTCTGGCATTATCTAAAGCAAGCTCCGAATAAAAAGCGGCCTTGACGGGTAAAATGATTTTGTGATCAGGCTGCCTCCCAGTGAAGTAAAGCCAGAATATTCAACATTTCTGCATGAAAACGTAATATCGAAGATTTGAGGCCAAAAGCAGCGACATAACATCTTCGCCAATGAGCAAAAAAAACGTGCAAAAAAACGTGGACCGGCTGGGAATCGAACCCAGGACCTTTCCCATGCGAAGGGAACGTTATACCCCTAAACCACAGGCCCTATTAGATGATGAGTGATCGACGCTCTGACATATTTTTGAGCGGAAGTCTCAAGCCGAGAAGAGCGCAGAGATCTCAACTGCGTGCGTGGTAGATTTTTGAAAGTAAGATACATTAGGGATTTCACCATTGAATGTATGTGGTGAAAATCATTCCATAGCATTTTTTTTTTCTTACTTTATATTTTACCTCTCTGGCTTTTATTTATTTATTTCTCAAAAGAAAATAGCCGTGTCATTTAAAAATTGCAGATTTCGAAAAGACTGGTGGAAATTTCAAGCGCTGAAAATGAGGGCTTTATTTTATTTTTTATTATTATTGTGCATCACTTTTATTACAGGCGGGAGCCAGAAGAATTCCGAGCGCAAAAATATATATGAAAATAAAAACCAGAACAAGTTTTCTTCGTACGTAAAGTCAAGTGGTTGGCAATCGAGGCCTTCTATCATACTACCTACAGTACTGCCACCCAGCTCATCAGCATCTATTCAAGGCCCAATCCACCAATCAAGAGCAAATGGACTGTTGGTCTAGTGGTATGATTCTCGCTTAGGGCTCACCCTAAGCTGCTCCGTCCCTCGGGACGGACGACCTAAAGCTTGCGAGAGGTCCCGTGTTCGATCCACGGACAGTCCCATCATTTTTTGCTCCTTTTGACTTTGTAGTATTCTACTGTTTTCGATATTTTTTTGCTCTCCTAATCTTTTATTTTTTTTGATACGTATCCCACTCGGAAAACGGTTGTATTTTAAAGGAATTAAAAGCTATATCGTAAGATGTGCTGCTGGGGCTGACTTCGTTTGGGTATAACAACTGTGAACAAGAGACAATTACAAGTGAAGTAGTTGGCGGATCAATAAAAGCTTTCAATTAATAATATATCGTCGTCTCTGGCCCACGAAAAGACCAACTCGACTGTCTATGGCAGAGGTATCTAGAAAGTGCAAAGTATAGTTATTTTTTTTTGTTCTGGCAAAGAGGTCGTTTACTCCTCCTCCTCCATCATGTGGGTGTTCTTGATCGTCAGCTCAGCCGGGACCTCCATGGCGGCCGTGCCGGCAATGCGACGCGACACGAAGCTGTTCATGTTCTTGTCAATGTCGGTGGTGAAGAAGGCAGCGATGACGGCGACACCGCTGAAAGCCAGCGACGAGTAGTAGACGGTCGAGAAGGAGTCGGCCCAGGCGTCCTTGGTGCCCTGAGCGACGGCGGCCTCGATGGCGGGGGTCATGCCGGGCACGGCGCCGAGAGCGGCGGCGGTGCCATTGGCAATGGCAGCAAACGTGGCGGGCAGCGAGCTCTCGGGCAGGCCAGCGGCGATGGCAGCCGCGGAGACGTCGCGGGGTAGGTTGGCGGCCTGGCGGTTGGACAGGATGGAGACGTAGATGGAGACGGCGATGGTGCCGACGAGCTGCTTCATGGAGCCGAGGAAGCCGTTGGCGAGGCCGAGGTCACCGGGCTCGTTGACGAGGCCGTTGGCGACGGAGACGACAATGTCGAGCCAGCCCGAGAAGAAGGCCGCCAGGGTGGTGAAGGCCAGGGGGTAGTCCTGGGGCTTGTGGGTGGTGCCACCGAGGGCGGCCAGGAAGGCAAAGAGAGCAGCCGAGGAGATGATGAGCTGAATGCGGGTGTGGCCGATGGACTTCATGACAAAGCCGAAAAAGGCCTCGCCGACAATGAGCGAGACGCCCGAGGTGAGCGACATCCAGCCGATCTTGATGTTGTCCGTGGTGTAGAGCGAGCTGATCTGCTGGGGCCACAGGATGGAGAGGGCAAAGTAGGCCATCTGACCGATGCAGGCGACAATGGTGACGGCGACGTACGAGCGGTTCTTGAGCAGGCGGATGGGCAGGATGGGCTGCTCGAGGGGCATAAAGGCCTCGTAGAGACCAAAGATGGGCACGAGCACGCAGCCAATGATGAGCGGCGCCAGGACGTGGGCGTCGGACCAGGGGTAGGTGCTGCCGCCCCAGTTGAGGCCGAGCAGGATGAGCACGCTGAGGGCGGTGAAGATGACAATGCCGCCGTAGTCGAGCTTGCGCAGCTCGGTGCGCCACGTCCACTTGCGGTGCAGGTCGTTGAGGGCGGGCGGGAAGTAGCAGAGCACGAGCAGGATGAGCGTGACGGCATTGAAGATGGTGTTGATGAGGTAGCACCAGCGCCAGCCGAGAGCCGAGAACTCGATGAGATCGCGGGCAATGATGGAGCCGAAGCCAGCAAAGGGCAGAATCAGGACCGTGATAACGGCCTGGGCAATGCCGCGGTGGCCGTTGGGCACCAGCTCGTGGATGATGAAGGGGAACATGAGCTGAGTCGTCGCGGCCAGACCGTAAATGACAGCGCCGGCCACCAGCATGTTGATGGAGGTCGCCTTGGCCATGATGGCCGAGCCGATGACGCCAAAGACCTCGCCGCCGATGAGGAAGTAGCGACGACCGACAATGTCACTCAGACGGCCAGCCACCAGCAGACCGATACAAGTCACGACCGTCGACGCATCAGTGATCCAGATGAAGGCAGGCGAATTGCCGAGTTCAGCGTTGATGACGGTGAGAGCAGAGGCCTGGTTTCAGAAAATAAAAGGAAAAAAACAAAAACAAAACAAACGTCAGCAAACAGACTCCCATCACAATTCGCAATGAAAGCCAAACGTGGCCAATACAATGATATAGGTATACCGACATACCGGAAGGTTAAAGTTGACAAAGAGAGAAGTGGCGAGAAGCACAACACTGAAGCCGGAGCCGAGGAAGCGGAAAGACCACCAGTATCCAGGAGGAATGTCGTTGACCTGGGCGCCGTGGGCGTTGATAGCCTCGCCGGACTCGCTAGAGTCTTTGCGCGGGCTGTTGTCGGCACCCTGGAGGGCGCTCTTCTCTGCCGAAGCAGCATCTCCGGACGATGCCGGACCGGTGGCCGAAGACATTTTGAGATCGAGAGACAGATATAAGACGAACCGAAAGCAATATCAGGTAGTAAAAAAAGGACCGAAAATGAGAGGATGTGCCGCAAGCAGCAGAAAAGAGACTCTGAAAGACTTGTCACCAAAGTGCGCAAGGACGACAGATATATCGGTGAAGAAAGAAAGAACAAAAAAATCCGAAAGGAAAGTGAATAGATAAAAAAAAAGGAGTGTAGAGAAATAAAATGGCCGAAAGAATAGAGTGATCCAGAAAAAAACAGAGAGGGGAGGCAACAGGGGGGGACCCGAAGGACAAGCTTAGACAAGGGACATCAATGAATATATAAAATCAAATAAAAGGCGTAAAAAGTAAAACAGGCTGGGATCGGCTTGATGCAAGAGAAGAAGAGGCAGAAAGGCAAAAGAGGCTAGACGACCAGGATTTGGGAAACGATCAGGAAAAAGAAAAGGAAAAAGAAAGGTGTCGACGGGAAGAAGCAGAAAGGGAGAGGGGGGGTGTGGATTTGCGAGCGGGAAGGCCGTCCGTTGCAGCGGTACTGCAGAGTACCCAAGCATGTACTTGATCCTCACAGCACACTCACACGGTCGTATCCCACCCACATGGCAGACAGGATGGCACTGGATGGTTGCTGGACCCTTGGAACCAGGAACTGCAGCGTGCTCTCTCAGAGGTGGGCTTGGGGCGTGGAGCAGACGGGGGGAAGAGAGAGGCACAAAGTACGAGGTCTGTGATGAGAAGGAGGCGATGGGACGGAGAATGGGGGGGTAGGAGGAAAAGATTTAGGGTGGCGGCAGAGTTTGAGAAATGGAGCTGGAAAAGAATAGCACTGGGACAAAATGGAAAAAATGAGATGGGTCAAGGCGCGCTTTGACAGATGATGAAAAAAATGTAAGAATAAAGAGAGGGAGAAGAAAATTAAAGCGTATTCTGGGCTGTTCCCACTCTTCTTCTCCGGACGAAGTAAGATACCTCTCCCTATCCTCCCGGGCGTTGCGAACAAAACGTCTGCGAGTACGGTGTACATGTCAGATACATGTCAACTGCCGGTTGGTTTTGCAGTCCGTCTATACAAAGCAAAACGTAAAAGGTTGTTCCGAATACCTGCGAGTGTATTGAATCTCACGCGCATCCAATGCAACCGTTTTTGTGCAAACCCTGTTGGCCGGCCGCCTCGGTGGCCCCCCTTCGTCAGACTATCGCCTTTTACTTTACTCGTATTTATCTTTTTTCTGTTATCGGTATCTTACTCGTACAATTTTTTTTTACGGCGTGGTTTTTTCGCGTGATTTTGCTGCTCTCCCGCAGCTCCACTTGACGACGTCGTACTCTTCCATCCCCTAATAATTCCTTGCCTAGTCCAGGCGGGTACTACCCGCTATGTCTAGCCCACTACAAAGTACGAATATATCTTACTTATTGGGTGCTAACGAAATACGGCGCCCGTTTCGTCGAAATACGTGAGGGCAGAAACAAAAAAAGTGTTCAAATGTGTATGGAGTATCTGGAAATTTGGTTCTCGCTCTGTGTGAATGGCAGCCATGATAGGTAAGTTACTTCGTATATGTCAGGGATATGTATTCCGTACATATACATTGCACCCAAACGCTTTGCGGTGATAAATCTTGATGTTTCTTTTGCAGCTATTACCAGCACGACAAACCCCAAGAGTAGCATGTCTGGATTTGAGCATGTATTTCGTACGACACGAGGTTCTTTGCTTTCAATGTCAACGTGAGGCTCTTCTGGAGAGATGGCTGCCGCAGCTTACGGCAACGCACTCCTACGAAGTACGAGTAGCACCTGGGCGCTTCGGCGCGAGAAAGAGACACAGTGTTAATCTGCGGAGTATGGCCGATATGCCGTCCGTGGGGCTCGAGGGCGCTAGAAGAGTTGAAGGCTGCTCGCAAAAAAGGCAACTGCCGTACGCGGTCCGCGTCGTCTCATCGTCGCGGTGGGAGCAGTGTGGCAAAGAATGGCACATGTACATGGAAGATACAGAGTAGGTACTCGTACGTGTGCAGGCTGAACTGTTCAATGCGAGGCGAGAAGAGGAGAGGGTTGCATTCGTGCATGCGAGTCCATGAGCAAGCACCGTCCATCCATTCGTGAGATATGACTGTTGCGCAGGAATATCGGCAAAACGTATACATGATTTCACATGTACGGAGTACTTGGCACATGCAGCGCAACAGCTGCCTTTGACTCGAATCTGCAGATTTCATCCTATGTTGTGCACCCACGCGATTTTACCAGACGAACAGCCTTGCATGCTGCATCTCTCCTTTTTCCCTTCGCATCAATGAAGACGCGTTGAGAACACGACCTACAGAGTACAGACGAAACAGAGATGATCAAAAGCTCGCGTACGGAGTACAAAGGTACATGTAATGTACTCGTGCCCCGACTATCATTATTACCCTTGTCGATCTTTGCGGTGGCAGATGTGGGCCTATAACATTATAGCCAATCAGCGATGCCTCTTGGGCAGCAGGCTGCAGACGCAAAACCAAAAACCCCAAAGAGCCAGCAGAGACTTGTACTATCTGGGTAATGACTTCGTCAAATGGCCTCGGAGGGGTCCCCTTGGTGGAGGCAAGGTTGCATCGGAGAAAAAAAGGAACAGGGGGAGTGCTCCATAGGAGAAGAACCACAGAACACAGAGAATAAATTAGATGTACAAAAAAAGCAGGGAAAAAGCAAAAAAAGAGCAAAAAAAGCAAAAAAAGAAGCCATCGCTTCCAACGAGTATGGCGCAACCGCGCTCTGCTCGGCAGCGTTCGCGGGTCTTGGGTCTTGGGGTCCTGGGTTTGGGGGCGAGGCAGGGTGCGACCAAGACCCGTTACGGAGTAACTCGTAGGTTTCCTTTTTTTTTTTTTTTTTTTGACAGGTGCAAAAGTACACTGAACGGACATTCTCCGTACTCCGTAATCGTCAGAAGCTTATTACGGAGTATATACGGACTACGCAATATGAGGTATTTGCGACGGGGGGCAACTCTCACCCGTTTGATACGACACATCATTCTTGTTTTTCTACTCGTACATTCACACGAAGAAAGGTAATGAAACAAAAAAGAAATTCAACTTACATTACTCCGTACATTGATGTCTGATACAAAATGAAGTCTTGGCATCTCGCATTTTTCTGTCTTCAGCGGCTCCAGAACTGCACCGGTGGTGGCTGGCGGCGCTGCCAATGGTCGGTTGTACGAGGTGTTGCCGGCTGAACTTGCCGCGGCTGCTGCTGCTGTTGTTGCTGCTGCTGCTGCTGCTGCTGCTGCTGCTGCTGCTGCTGCTCGAATCTTGCCGGGGGGTTGGCTGTGCCGGCGGCCTGCACGCCGCCATACGGTATGGGCTGCCGGGGGCTGACCATGCCATTGCTGTAGTCACAGCTGCTGCCACTGCACCGCGATGCTTGTGTGGCTGGCTGTGCATTGCATGTCGCCCCCAACGAGTACACACTGCATGCCGTGCATGCTCTCGCCATCCGCGCTTCTTCGCGACCCAGCCAGATATTGCACACCGATGCTGCCATGGCTCGCGACGCTTGTCTAGCCAGAAGCAGCCTGTTGCAGATAGCCTTTGTTCCTTGGATATTGAAAAAATCGTGAAAAAAAAGAAAAGAAATGCAGGGAAGGCCCGGTCAGAAGACAAGCAAAAGAAAAGGGACAATAAGTAAACAATGGAGATTCTGCAGCAGGAACCAGAGAGATGGGTCCCCCCCTACGAGTACGAGTAGACGGCGCTCTGGAACCTCCGTAGGGGGAAATTTTTTTGTGATACTACTCGTACGTGCGTTTCCCGAAGGGGGAAGTCTTTCGCCAGACCGGGGGGAGGGAAGGGGGAAAAAAAGGGAAAGAGGAGACACCAAGGATCGACCAAACACCAAAAAGAATTTAGAGTTATTTTCTTCTTTTTTTTTCTCTCTCTGCCTGTTTATTCTTGGTGACTCGATCCTTCCGTTCTTGGTCAATGCGCGCCGCTTGCTGCTTGCCGTATCGGGCCTTGCTTTCCCGCTACTTTGTTTAGTCTGGCTGTCAAAACGGGGCAATGGCGCAGGCTTTATATCTTTTTTGGCAGAGCCTCGGTTTGACCTGGGTTTTCATATATCGCGGTAGCCGTTTATCGTATTGACCACGGACCAAGACTGCAAAAAAAGAGCCTCGTGCGGGAGACGGGATGTAGACAATGGACTTGTTTCCAGCCGCCGCGTCGAAGACAAAGGGCATGTTGCAATTTGGCCCCCAAGGCTGTTCATGCGCGGCAGAACAAGAAAAATATGACGGGCCGATAAAAGGCCCTTGTTCATCAAAGCAGTCCAACCGTCGTATGCCGACCGCCATTTTGCTGCATATGCACAGTATCATTTGTAATAATAATGCTATTTTCTCTACAGCGCCGGCCATCAGGCCGCATATGCATATGCAAGTATGTTGTGCATAAAACAGCAGTGTGCGCAATCAATGATTTTTTTTCAACGCGCAATTCCTCATACAATTTTTCGTTATGGACGCGTCATACAGAATAAGATCGAACATGTATGCTCGGACTCTGAAGGCGACAAGGTGCATTTTACAGGCTCTCCGTACGGAAAACTGTACGGAGGCACAAATGATACGCGGTGATCATCACGTGTAATACCACATGATAAAATAATAAAAATTTTACAGTGAAATTGCAGTCTATCGGTCTGGGTCTTGAAATGTGAAGAAGCATAAGAATCATAAAACGCCGGTATTCCCAATGCAGTGTGCAGTTTCGCAAAACGCCAATTTCTCCGAATATTCGTATCCGTCTAATCGAGTTTGTCGGGATGTCATGGCTCCGACTCAAACGCTAGGGCTGTCGCCGCCGTGACTGCTCACGATGCCGCGACAAGCGACGGAAGAGGCTGCGATGCGCGACGCTGCCGCTGTTGTCCAGTTGAGACGCGCGTGTGGACATGACAGTTGCCGTCGCGCCCGACAACTCGCGCAGATCCATCTCCGGTACCGGCCATGACGACTTGGACAGCAGAGCATACGCGCTGCTGGCCAGAATCACCAACGGCGCAATGCTGCTGACGGCATAGCTTGCCACCAGGACAGCCCCATAGGTGGCCATGGCCGGGGTGGACGGCAGAGAAAGCTCGGCCGCGGAGGCTTGTGGTTTTTGTTCTTGGAAAGAATCTGCCTGGTTTCTTGTTGTGGCGCCGGGGGCCGTCGTGGATGGTGTCGAGCTGGCACTTGTGGTGGCGGCGAGGGCCGCCGGGAGACAGTAGGAGACGACAACGGCAAGGATGGCCAGCTGCACAAGCGACACGATGAAGCGCGCCAGTGCCGAGATGCCCAGGGCAAGGACCACGATGGCAAGAACCGGCACCACAGGCCCGCGCATCTGAGGACCTGCTGCGGCGCGGAAGGCGTCCATCGCGGCACCCAACAGCGCGTCCACGGTTTCTTTTGCATCTTGGCTGTACAGCCGTGCGGCCGCTTGCGAGAGGTCAATCTCGGAAGGACCAAGCTCAACCTTCCATGTGGGAATCATTCCCAAGGTGGACGACACCAATGGTGGTGCAGAGGGTGGCGCCGTGGATGCAGTCGACGCGGCCGGAGGCTCTTCTACGTTTGGCCATGGCGAGTAGGCGGCAGAGTGGTGGTAGCTTTGGGCATACATTGTATCTTCAGCGTACGTTGCAGCCATTGCGCCAAAAATGCTGTGCCACTTTGGCAGGCTTCAGGATATGTGGTCGATATGGCTGAGATATGGAAAGACTTTCGCGGGCTATTCGTCGTTGAGGAATGGGACTTGGCTGTATGCGTAGATGCATGACGAACCCAGTGGCAAAAGGACCGTAGGATGGGAGATATACGAGTTTAAAAAGAGCATGGGATACACGCAATACGTCTTTTCCGGCTGACATGTCATTGCTCAAGGCTCCGACAAGCCGGAACTTTTTCATGTGGTGAAAAAAAAAGGTCCAGGGCGAGCAGGCGTCTGCGGCAGAGAAAGAAAAGCCGTACCGGAGTAGGGACTTGGCGGTATTCTCGGATGTACGAATACAAGGCGTCCATGGAATGACAAGATTTCTTCTAGAGAGTACTTTGTGGACGGAGCCTTGCGGAGTATCCCGTACAAGCTCACTGGCAGCAACGACAGCGCCACTCATCGTACTCTGTACCCGATGTTGCTGTGATGGTCATGTTGAAGTGAATGCACCGGCCCGAAGAGACAAGGGTCCCCACCCACGTTTTATTTCGGGGTCTTACTGGGACCTCGTCAACGAGAAAGATGAAAGAAGGATACAAAAAAAAAGAGGGTACAAGGGCGGCCAAAGGGTCCTTTCATTGCGGCGGAGTAGGGGACCAAGAAAAAAAAATTCCCAGTGACGACACTGACAAAAAAGGGTCAAAGAACAGGGTAGCATTGCCGGCCCCAAAGACGAAGACCCAGGGAAAAGCAATCGCACCACAAACATGTGAAGAGAAGCAGAGTCGATAAAGAAGCACCACGCGGGGTCATACAAAAGGCATCGGGAGACTCAGACATGATCCTCGTTGTCTTTGTGCGCGGCTCGCGGCTTTCTTTTCTTTTCTTTTCTTTTCTTTTCTTTTTTTTTTGTCTTTGGCAAAAGGTTCATCCCGTTATGTCGCAGTCACATTTTTGATCGCCTGGCAAAGAAAACATTATGACAGTTCGATTGGTCCGGACGCCTATGGCAAGGTGAAACCGCGTGGCCGTTTGGGATGTACTCCGTAGCTAGTGATGCCGTAGAAGGCGCAGAAGCGGCCTTGTTACGTCACTGCCACGAATTGCCTAAAGCGGACAAAGAACGTATCACGTGCAAAACCAGGATGCCCTCGTCCGTACTTTCAGCATCGCCTTGATGACGCGCCTCACGCCCTTGTCCAGTACGGTCTTGGGAGTATGTCCATTTTGTCGGACTTTGGGTGGTGTGTCTTCTTTGTTTTTGTGTCTATAGCAAAAAAATACATTCACATGTAACCATCATTCAATGCCCCTCCTCCCTCTTCCCATTGACGCCCATTACCACTCCATATCGCGCATTCCCCTTTCAGCAAGCTGTGCTACAAGGGCCTCCTTGGCCCGTTCTATCTTGGCCTGCACCGCCCGCTCTGTTCTCGCATAATACACTGGGCAGGTCAGATTCTCACACCGCACCGCCTCGCCCGGTCCTAGTCCACTGCAGCTGCGACATCCTGCAAGGATCTCGGCGTATGCGCGCTCTGCATCCCTTGCCCGGCTCTGCAGATCCATGAGAGTACCCAGGTTGTCTTTGCCACATGTCTTGCACAGCACTGGCGTAGGCATCGGTGCCGCGCTGCGAGAATCACTGTTCTCGTGCAGATTGTCTCCAAGGATACCGCGCTCTCCATACACGTCCGCATTGTCCACTTCTTGCTCGTCCGGGTCTGCCGGGCTCTCGGCTGCTGCTGCTGCTGGTGCTGCTGCCGCCGCTGGCATCATAGGCCAGCGTCGACGCTTGCGCCGGACGGGTTGGTCACAACGCGCACAGCGCGAGCCCCGCAACCACATGTCCAACGTCTGCTGCCCGATATTGTATGCATTGGCACCTCCGGCGGCCAGCTGTTGTGTTGGCGCTGGGTCGATGGTGCGAAGAGGCATCCGCGCCTTGGGCATCTCCAGATACCACTTGAGGACGTCAACATCCACAAGTCGGAAAATGCGGCTCAGCGGCGGCACTAAACTGTTGCGAATGTAGTAGTCCGAGTCGATCCGCAGCTTCCGGTTCTTGACAACATCCTCGGGCGGGACACACCGGTCGCGCAGCGGCATGCCAGGCGGGCCCGCCACCACCACATACGGCACACGCTCTCCATGCACCAGGGTGGCCCGCGGGTCCTCGGCCATGCGCCGTGCAGCGACAACGGCACCAGGAGGCGGCGCTCTGTACGAGCTTGGCGCGCGCACCTCTCTGGCAAAGCACAAATCGGTGATGGGCACCCGGTCGTTCATGATGTCTTCAAAACGCGCCTGGACGTAGTCTTTCACCCGGTCGATGTTGCCTGTACGAAATAAAATGTGCAGGCTCTCCTCCAGAATCTTGGCAGATGCTGGCGACCCATCGCGGCGCACAGTCTCAATGCCCTTGGCGTCAAAGATGGGCTCCTTCTGCTCGGGCGTGTCAAACTCGTAGCCAACGTACCGCTTTTTTGCCAGCAACACACAAGGGTGGTACACCTTTTCAAACTTTAGGCGAACCGGGTGCGGATTGGACGCCGTGACAGCCTCGGCCATCTCGGCGCCAATCTGAAATGCTTGCTCTCTCGTTCGGCCGGGCAAATGGATAAACAGGCTGTCCGTGTCGCCATACACAACCTCCGCATTCCACCGTGACACGGAATGGATCAGGGCAATGGCTTTGTCCAGCGTCTGACGGCCCGTCTGCACGATGCTGTCGGCCACCTCTACGCAGGGCATGCGGCCCGAGAAGGACGCCGACGTATACCCGTACGTGACATTTGCCAGAAGTTTCAGGGCCATCTGCCGGCTGTTGAGCCGCTGCCTCTCCGCCACCTTGTCCGCTGCCGTCTTTTTCATGACCGTCTTGATCATGGCTCTTGTGCCCAAAATCTCCGACAGCATCCTGGCGAGCAGCGATTGCCGTGTCCGTGTTCCGGCATACATTGTGCCCGTGGGGGAGATGATGAGACCGAGCTGCGACAGCTGCTCGAGAAGTCCTGCTGGACGCTCGTATGTGGTGAACCCCAATCTCGTCGCGTTCTTCTTCTGGTGTGCAGCAATCGCATCATCTTCTCCTTGATCATGGCCATCTGTCGGCCTATGCTGGTGCCGCTGCTGTTGTGCATCGCCACTGCCACTCTCGACACCATCACTTGCCTGCCCGCTCGAACCCATCGCACTTGAATGCAGCTGGCCCTCCTTCGCGGCTTGAGCAACCTTTCTCTCCCAGTACATCGGGTCCAGTCGACCGATGTAGGTCGAATAACAGAGATTGTATGCAATCATGAGACTTGGGTACAGGCTGGTAAAATCCAAGACAATAACAGGGTTGTGGTAGAATGCGCTGCGGGGCTCAAGCACCAGCGGCTGGCACTCTGCGGCATTCTGCTGTCCAACCTGCTCGTGGCTGGGCGATGGCATCACAAAATTTTCTGGCTTGGCAACGCGCAACATCACAGATTCCACCTTGAACTGCGAACCACGCTCTAGGACCGAGGCAAAATCTGTGCCAAGCACCCTGGCCTGCTCGCTCGTCCTTGCCACAAGCTCCGTCGCATCAATGAGTGCCAAACCGATAGCTGTGCGCCGACGGTAGTAACGGACAAGCCGGCTGAAATCTTTTGCGCGACCACTCTCTGCCCATGCCGTCAAAATCTGCGGCCGGTAGAACGGGACGCGGCGTCCGAGCACGTGCCATGCAGAGCTCTCCAGCGTATACTGGCGCAGATCGACATCTGCTCGCATCGCGCGATGGATAGACAGTATGTAGCGGCCGGTCACGCCTTGGTTGTGTTCGTGGAACGGGATGACGCGTGGCTGCGAGACTCTCGATAGCTCCTGGTACAGATCGATACCATGAAGAGCGGCGCGCTCATGAAGATATCCCCACGACGAGCCAAGGGCCTCGTATCCGGCAAGCAGGTCAGGGTCGAGCGCATGGACAAGTCGTATCACAAGACTGATCAGTTCCTTCTCATCGGCAGCAACATCCACGACAAAGTCGTCACGATAGGTCCGTCCCACACAAATAACACCGCCGTTCGGATCGTCCATGTGAAGGCCATCGACCTTCGCACTGGTCACATCCTGACATCCTCCAGCCGACCTCCAAAAAACACACTGCACAGCATCACGCTCGGGGTTGGGGAGAAGTCCACCGCGCGCATTGGCGTGAACCTCTAAACAGAGCGTTCTCATCTCCAGCTTTAGAGTCGCAGATGGCTTCTTTAGAGCAACACGTGCGTCTTGGGAGAGATAGCTTTGAGTAATGAGCTCCTGTGTTGAAGTCACCTCAAGAGCCTTTGCCTCATCCGAAGCTGCTTTCTGCCCCTCTTCATTCTCGACCCACGCCACAACGCTTGCATATGACGGAGGGGCCACAGAATATTCCCAAGACGAGACGGACGTGGGGTGATTGGCATGTGGAAAGTTGTGATGCGTGATGGCTGGGCCAAAGTCGGGCATCGAAAAGGCAGCATTCTGCGCACTTGCATCATGGTCTGCATTGTCGCTCGAAAACGCTGGCTGGTGTACTTGCTCGGGGCCAAACTTGGCGAGGGTCGTCATGACATGCTGTGAGCTTGGCGGTGGCCGCGTGATTGCTAGCACGCTGGTTGATACCCGATACAACGGCCCGGACGGAAGTGCGGTCGCGTTTGACGGCCTCGATACGCCTTGAGCAAGCACCGGCCGGCCAGCCGTCTTCTGGGCGACAAGTCTTGAATGCTGTGTATGCGAGGTATGCTTGCGCGCTGATGAATTGGCAGGATCTCTCTCCGAGGACACCATGCCCGAGGCCAGCCGGACACGTTTTGTCTCAGGCAACGCTGAGTCTGGATGGCTGCGAGGGCTGGGCTCGACATCAGATTGGGAGAGCTTCTGACTGTTTTCCCGAGAAAATGCCGACTTGACGACGGGAAAAGTCTGCGACAGAGGCCGATGGGAATCTTTTGTATCATCTCGCCGTCCCTTTCTAACAGGCAGCTCTTGAGATCGGCTTGGCTCACGGGGCTCGTGCTGCTGACTGCGCAGCCAGTCATTGCTTAAAGTCTTCTTGCCCGTCCTGTCCTCCTCGCTTTTGACAAGGGCGTCCGTGTGACTGCCGGCGGGAGCGTCTTGACTCCCAACGCGGTCCTCCGTTCTCTGCACAGATGCTGTCCGCGCTGATGGGGGATAAAAGTCTTCGACAGACTGCCGTGTTGTCGGCAAGTAGTCCTCGAGAGGATCGCGCAGACGATGCAAAACAGTGTTTTGCTGCTTCTCGGAAGCAATGATGTCAGCCACCTGGTTTCTGTACTCCGCCTCGTGTATCCATGGAGCAGGCGTCCGCCGGGGATCGGACGACGATGCGCCCAGCTGAGCAAAGGCATCCTGCGTGCTGATGGCCTCCCAGAGTTTGCGCTCCTCGGCGTTCTTTTTGCCGCTCTTATTGTACTTGGCAGCCATCTCTCGCCACAGCGCGGCCATGCTGGACACCAGACGCTCATCCTTCTTGATCGGTTGCTCCGGGAGCTCCTCGTGCTGAAACCGCTCCAGCACAGCCCGGCGGTTGAGAATGTCATGCGCTGCAACATCCACCTCAAGACAGGACCCCCTCGATGTGGCCAGTCCCGCCGGCCGGACGGAAGCACTGGCAATGTCAAGCAAGCCACAGCCGTACAAGTTGTAGTCCGTCATGAACTGTAGGAGGAAGGGGGTATGAGACTCGTGCGGCATCAACTCGGGAAGTCCAGCAACGCGGCCCTTGCGGAGAAGGTCGGCGACGCGTGACAGCTGCGAGGGGTCGTTGAGATAGATCTTGAGGTAAGGCCGGAAACCGACATGGTAGCCGTAAAAGGGAATGGCGCGGATGGGCGTGATGGCGAGCACGACTGTGCGGCCAACGGCCTGGTTGATGCCACTGCGCAGAGCCGCTGTGACGCGATCAAGGTCTCCGAAACTGAAGCCCTCAAAGGGCACATAGAGATAGGGAAAGACGCCGTGGATGTGTGCGCAGGCGCTCTGGCCCTCAGCGGTCGGCCCAAAGACGCGTATCACGGGCACGACCGACTCGTTTTCGGCTGGCGCAGCAGCATCGGCGGCCTTGCCGCGCGATCCCAGAGGCGCTCGAGAAGCTGCATGATCGATCTTTGTCGGCGCGGTCAAGCAATAGTCGATGCTGTGGATGCGCACCTGGAGCATGGCCGGCATCGTTTCATGACAATCCTGGTGGAGTGTTGCATCCTGCTGTGGAAAGGAACCCATTGATGGGTTCTGGACGCATTCTGATTTGAAGGTGAGCCGTGGTTGACGTGTGGCTGAACAGTGTCTCAGTGTTGACGATCGATCGCCCTGTGGAATTCGCGACGAGACGCGACGTCACTGCGCTAGCATCAAACAACACCGGAGCGTGATCCCGTGACACGGCGCAGCAGGATTGCGCGTCCCCACCTTCCAGAATTGGCAATTGGCGGAGGCCACGTTTTTCCGGTTGTCGTCCTGCAGCTTGCTGACGTGCGCCAGTTGGGCAACTTCCGAGCGGAGCTTCCATGTTACGAAGGCAACCACGCCAACCCCAGCCTCCTGCGCCAACATCGCCGCATCACTTCCTGTCGTCTCTCCCAACGTCGTTTGGCACATCTATTGACGGCAGGGGCGCAGTGACATCGATATCGACCACACAGAATTGCAGAACAACACCGTCCAATTGCCCCTATCCAGCGGCATACCCCGCGCCCAGCCTGTGCCGTACCCGAAGCTTCCGCGACCATCTCCCCGATTCCCGATTCTCGTGCGAGAAAGCGCGCCGCCCAATATGGCGACCCAGGCTCACGCAAAGTCAGTAGCCCGTCACTGGAAGCGGCTCCGGACGATGGCAGATACATCGGAAAGTGATGGCTGGATGGCAATGGCGCAGACGGCTGACATTGTTGCAGGACCGACCGTGAGCTCGCGGTCAACATTCAAAAGGCCACGAACCCCGACGAGACTGCGCCGAAGCGCAAGCACGTGCGCAGCTGCATTGTCTACACATGGGACAACAAGTCCTCTCTGGCCTTTTGGGCCGGCCTTAAAGTGTATGTGAGCTGGAACTGATGCGAAAGTGATGCCGTTGTGACGCTGCTTTTCTTTGCCCAACTCTTTGCCCAACTAACGTTCACCCCCTTCCCCCTTTTCCAGCCAGCCAATTCTTGCCGACGAGGTGCAGACATTCAAGGCCCTGATCACCATCCACAAAGTTCTCCAGGAGGGCCACCCCGTCGCCCTGCGCGAGGCCCTGGCCAACCGCGGCTGGATAGAGTCTCTTGCCCGCGGCTCCGAGGGCACTCGTGGCTACGCACCGCTGATCCACGAATACGTTCGCTACCTGCTGGCCAAGCTTGCCTTCCACCAGCAGCACCCCAACTTCAACGGCACCTTTGAGTACGAAGAGTATCTGTCGCTCAAGCTCATCAATGACCCGAACGAGGGCTACGAGGTCATCACCGACCTCATGTCTTTGCAGGACCGGATCGACAGCTTCCAGAAGCTCATCTTTGCCCACTTCCGCCACTCCACCAACGAGTGCCGTATCTCTGCTCTTGTGCCTCTGGTGCAGGAGAGCTACGGTCTTTACAAGTTTGTGACCAGCATGCTTCGTGCCATGCACCAATGTGAGTGGCCCATACTTTTCCACCCATGTCTAGCATGTCGCCGTGGTCAATTCATCTAACCATTTTTTCTTTCTCTTTCCCCCTTGTTTAGCGACTGGTGACGACGAGGCCCTTGCACCCCTCCGCGAACGCTACGATGCCGAGCACTACCGTCTTGTCAAGTTCTACTACGAATGTTCCAACCTGCGCTACCTGACGTCTCTGATTACCGTGCCGAAGCTGCCCCAGGACCCGCCCAACCTGCTGGCCGACGATGCAACAGCCCCTGCACTGCCTGCGCGCCCCAAGCAGGAGATTGAGCGCGCCCCGACACCGCCGCCAGCCGAGCCGAAATCTGAGGAGCCCGGCGAGATGTCCGAGTTCTGGACCAACGAGCTTGAGCGGCAGAACCAGGCATTTGCGGACCAGCAGCGGGTTCTTGAGGAGCGCGCCCAGCAGCAAGCCCTGGCGCAGCAACAGGCCGCTCTTCGCGCACAGCAAGAGTTTGAGGAGCAGCAGCGCCTGCTTGCTGAGCAGCAGCGGCGCGAGCAGGAGGCCCTTGCCGCGCAGCAAGCGCAGTGGCAGACGCAGGGCCGCCTCGCTGAACTTGAGCGCGAGAACCTGAATGCGCGCGCCCAGTACGAGCGCGACCAGCTCATGCTGCAGCAGTATGATGCGCGTGTCAAGGCTCTTGAGGGCGAGCTTCAGCAGCAGCAGGAGAATGCCAGCCGCCAGCAGGGCGCCAAGGACGACCAGATCCGCGCCCTGCAAGAGCAGGTCAACACCTGGCGTACCAAGTACGATGCTCTGGCCAAGCTATACGCGCAGCTGCGCCGCGAGCACCTCGACCTGCTGCAGAAGTTCAAGCAGGTGCAGCTCAAGGCAGCATCGGCGCAAGAGGCGATTGACCGGCGTGAGAAGCTGGAGCGTGAAATCAAGACGAAGAACCTGGAGCTGGCCGACATGATCCGTGAGCGCGACCGTGCCTACCACGACCGCGACCGGCTCAAGGGCTCGAACAAGGATGATGTCGAGCGTCTCCAGCGCGACCTCCGCCTGGCCCAAGAGAAGCTTGATAACATGGAGCGCTCCAAGGGCAACGAGCTGTCGACCATGGTGTCCAAGTACCACCGTGAGCTTGCTGACCTCGAGGAGGCGCTGCGTCAGAAGAGTCTTGCTCTGGAGGAGGCCCGCGGCCAGATGAGCAACGGCTCGTCTGATCTGGAGCGCCAGCTGCGCGAGAAGGAGGACGAGCTTGCCGTCTACAAGGCAGGCATGGACCAAGCACTTGAGGAGCTTGAGGTGATGAAGGAGGGACAGGTCGGTTTTTTTTTTTTTTTTTTTGGTTCTTTCTTTTTTTTCCCACCACCCTGTGGCACCATTCCCCCTGCCGACTCACATCCACTAACACTCTTTACAGTCTGCCGATCGCGAGATTGATTCGCTCGTCGTCGGTAAGCTCGACGACCTGATCGACGCCGTTCTCGACGCTGCCGCAACACGTGTTGACGACTCTCTGTACGAGCTCGATTCGACGCTGCACGCCGGTAACCCATCGGCTCTGCCTCCTTACCTGATGTCTCAGGTCGAGAAGGCTTCGTCGGCGGCGATGGAGTGCGCCACGGCATTCAACAACTACATTGCCGACGGTCCCAACACGCCGCCGCAGGCGCTTGCGGATCTGCCCAAGAACATTTCGACACTGGCCAGCTCCGTGGCTGACCTGGTGCCCAGTGTCAAGGGTATTGCGCGGCGCACGACAGACGACGATAAGCTTGTGAATGCTACGCGTGTGGCCGCCCAGGCAGCAGCGCGTTTTTTCCGCAACCTGCAGAGCTGGCGCCTGGACGGACTGGATGCGATCCAGAAGACGGACGTGGTGATCAACGGCAACAACGACGTGCAGCTTACGCTGCAGGCCCTGAACAAGCTGGTGGATGTCCTGCCGCGTGGCTTCACGCTGGGCAAGGGCGGCGACCCGGGCGAGATTGTGGAGAAGGAGCTGGCCAAGGCGGCCGATGCAGTCAAGGCGGCGGCTGCACGGCTGGCGGCGCTGCGCAACAAGCCGCGGGATCCGTTTGCGGCGTACAAGGTGGAGGTGCACGAAGCCATTCTGGACGCGGCGGCTGCTGTGACCTCGGCCGTGGCGGAGCTTGTGCGGGCGGCGACGGCTGCGCAGAACGACATTGTGCAGGCGGGTCGCGGTGGCCAGTCGCGCACGGCGTTCTACAAGAAGAACAACCGCTGGACGGAGGGTCTGATCTCGGCGGCCAAGGCTGTGGCAGCGTCGACCAACACGCTGATCGAGACGGCCGACGGCGTGCTGTCGAACCGCAACAGCCCCGAGCAGCTGATTGTGGCGTCCAACGATGTGGCGGCGAGCACGGCGCAGCTGGTGGCGGCCAGTCGCGTGCGGGCGGTGGGCGGCCTGGCGAGCCGGACGCAGGAGGCGCTGGAGGTGGCCAGCAAGGCCGTGGGAGCGGCGTGCCGTTCGCTGGTGCGGCAGGTGCACGCGCTGCTGAAGCCCGAGACGGAGGAGGAGGTCGACTACACCAAGCTGGGCTCGCACGAGTTCAAGGTGCGGGAGATGGAGCAGCAGGTGGAGATTCTGCAGCTCGAGAACTCGCTGGCTGCAGCGCGCCGGCGGCTCGGCGAGATGCGCAAGATCTCATACCAGGAGGAGTAGAGAATGTGCCGTGTGTGATTGGTGTTTCCTTTTCATGTCCTTTTGTTTTTGTCCATCTTTGGTCTCGTGCGGCTTTTGTGCATGCTGTCTGCCTCCCCTTTTGTCTCTCGTTTTCTTGGTTATTTTGTTTATTCTTGTTTATACTGCGTTTGCATCTCTCTATACTTTTATTGACTCTTCTGCCTTTTTTTGTGTCTATTTTGTATCTGCCCACTGTCAATGGGCCCGATGCACCAGGAACACACATTTGCTCATTTTACTGTCCTGACCCTTTGTTGAACCTTGTTTTTTTTACGAATACAGCATGATAAGACACAAAACTCGAGGCTATGGCTCTTGACGACCATACCACCAACTTTCTCTCGCAGCGATGCAATTCTCACGATCTCGGATGCATCACGCCGCATGTACCCAAGTACCGATTTTCTCTTCACCTTGATCGAGATTTGTGTAACATGCTCCTTGACATGTATCGACACCCGCGCACTCGCCCTCTTCTCGTTTCGTCCAAGCCTCGGTCTTTCGCTTTCTCAAAGAAATTGTCGCGATGGTCGAAAAGAAAAAGGCAGGAGGTTGGTATGAGAGGAAAGTGGCGTTGGGCCAAGACGCTATGGAAGTCGTCAATGAGCTTTTGACGTTGCACAAGCAGTCGCCCAACCTCTCTTTTGAGCTTTGTCATGATTTTAGCGCAAAAACGACGATGGAAGACCCAGTGTCTTCACGTCTTTGAGAGGATGTGAAAAAGCGATGTAGACAGTGCGTGCATCGTCGAGGTACTATGAGGATGTTACAAGGTACATTGTCGACATGTACCTCGGAGTCGACGATGTACCTCTGAACAAGAGACGGATGTGTACAAGTCTTTGCCAAAAGGTATCACAGGCATGGTTTCCGAGTTCGGTGTAAGTTTGCCGGGCGCACAAAGTGATGGAATTTTTTTTTTTGATTTTTTTTTTTGTATTGGTCCTTTGCAGTGTATTGTCTAAAGGAAGGAGATGGGAAGAAAAAGAAAACGAAGATATGGAAGCAAAACAAAACATGGCCATGAGACAAGACAGAAAGGCCGGGAGTATTATAATATATACAGGAAACAAAACCACCTCTAATGAGAGAAGACAGAAAAGAAAAGACAAAGGGAAAAAGAAAGAACGGAAAATAAAACGAAGAGAGACAGGGAAAGGAAAACACAAGGGAGTGCCAGAAAAATGCACGGCAGTGCCGGCCCAAGAAAGAAAAACAAATCAAGCATAAGGGGAGTGCATGTTCATCACTCCTCGCCCCAGTGGATGGAGGAGTCGAAGCCAAGGAGGTCATGCTCCATGGAGGCCGGAACGGGGACAGAGGGAATCACAGGGTCGCTGTCGGCGTGGACAGAACCAGTGCTGCTGCGAGACCGCTTGTGGGCCAAGTCCGGGCCATCGTGTGGCCGCTTCTTGCCGGCAGAAGCAGTGGCAGCAGTGGCAGCGGGAACGGCCTGACTTGTGTGAACGGGCTGCATGGGCTGCACGGGCTGCACGTGTTGGGCTGGTTGCAGAGGATGCATCGATGGCATCGAGGGACCCCACATGAGCGACGAGTTGTCCTCGAGGGGAAAGCCGCTGTAGTTGTAGTTTCCAAGAGGGTCGACGTCGTGGAAGCTGCCAAGGGCTGCGTAGTTGGTCACGTCTCCCATGTTGGTCATGCTGGTCATGTTGGTCATGTTTGCTATCTGAGGCATGTTGACCATGTTCGGCATGCCGCCCGTGCCGGCCATGCTGCCCATGTTTCCCATGTTGCCCATGTTTGGCATTGTGCCAATGCTGTTGAAACGGCCCATGTTGTCAACGTGGCCCATACCGGAAAAGCCAGGGACAACCTCAAACTGCTGAGGAGTGACAGGTGTCGTGGTTGTGGCAGAAGAAATTCCGTGTGAGGTGGATGGCAGAGCAGCTGATGAAGTGGCAGTGGCAGTGGCAGGCAGGCTCTGCTTGGACGCAGCGAGACTGACGCTCGTGATGATGCTGTTGCTAAGAGTCGAGGGCTGGCTGTTGAAGATATGAAAGCTGCCTCTGCTCTTGGGAGTCTGGTAGTTCATCGTCTGCGTGTACGTCGGCGTGGCATTGTGGGCGGCCGCAGCGCTGGCGGTGCTGCTGCTGCTGCTGCTGCTGTGGTCGGCCGTCAAATCCGGGGACGCGGACGGAGAGGGGGACGACGGAGCTGAGTAGCCCATGGATGATGGTGATGAGAAGGTGTTGGCAGTAGCCATCGACGCGGTTGATGGGATGCTTGGCGGCGATGCGATGGGCGAGCTCTGCATGGCCCGCGAAGGGCTGGTGCCAGCGAGAGCACGAGCAGCTGCGGTGTGGTGACCGGTCGTGGGCATAGCCATGGCCGAATCCTGGCCGTCAGGCTTGACCTGGCAGAAGATGTGGTTCTTGACTTGATCCTTGCCGTCGACAACAAGGACATCAAACTCAAAGTCGGATGAGCGGCTGAAGATCTGGGCCGCAGCGGCAATGGGATTGTGCTTGATGGTGTGGGAAAATCCAGAGCCCAAAAGGACAGGGAACTCGCCGCCGATCATCATCTCGTAGGCCTTGGAGTAGAGCTTCTGAACAAGCTTCTGCTTGAGAATGTCGCCGTCGTCGTCGGCACCAGCGTCGCTGCCATCGGCGTCGAGATCAATCTCAAAGCCGCGGTCAAAGACGGCCTGGAGAAGCTCGTGCTCGGCAAAGAGACCTGCAGCCATCGCATCGTTGCCAAAGCCGTTCTTGCCAGTATTGCTGCTGGTGGCGCTCTCAGACGCCTCGGACACATCGTCCGACTCTTGGCGCTGCTCGTAAAAAGCAGTCGCAGCCATGTCGATGCTGCTGCTGTTGCTCTCCTTGAAGAGGTCACAGCCGGCATTGTCAACCACAGCAAGCGCCGGGTCTTCCAAGGCGTCATCGTCCGTGTCCAGCACAGCAGACTTCTCCTCGGAGCCGGCCGCAGTCATGCTGCTCTACGTCTCATCCTGGGTCGTCTGGACATGGGAAGTCTTGCGGCTCGGTCCATTTTCAGGTACGATACCTTGCAATCGATTTACGCGACGCGTGGCTTAGAAAATTCAAATATATTCATCACATTAGTCGAATGGCCTGTTCTCTGAGGCATGTTTGAGTCCTCAGCATATCCCACGTCACAACTGAGCCTAGTCATGCATAGGTAGGAAGGAAGTACCTAGCTAGCTCGCGATTCAGGTCTGATTTTTTTTTTCAGAGTTACTACCATCCGAGATATCTAACATAGGTACCTCTTCTAGACCTTTTCAATATCAGCGGCATGATTGCCCTTGCATCGTCATTTTATTGTACCTCTCGCTGTTAGAGGTACCCAATTAGAAAGCAGCGGAATTCATCGATATGTACCTACCTACCTATATCACAATAGCTCGTTACAAAAAAAAAAAGAAGCGCTGTACGAAATAGAGTCATTATATATGGGTGCCAGAGAGAAATGTACATATTTAGACCCGTGAAATTTCATGAGAAAGACTCGTAAACGGCTGGCTTGTGAATCCAATGCTGCCGTACCTCCAAATTTCTCGTGCCAGCCCACAACACATCCTATGCACTGGCAGGCGATTATCTGCAGGCTGTCGTAGAGTGTTTCGTAGAATAAAAAAGAGAATGGAAGAAAGAAATAAATTTCACAAATGTATGCATCTCCTGCTGTGCCTAGAGAAATACTCCGTACCGAGCGGCAGGACATTGGCGAAGCCAGACCCGAGGTATTCGAATGAACCTCTCATGAAAACAGTGTGTCCAATGCCTCCCCGCCCGTTCAAATTCGGCACAAATTAATGTCATTGTTATTCATGTGTGATCTACTAGAGAAAATACCAGAACGCGCAGTTCGACATCTCGCTATGAAAATAAAAAGAACAAATGGCTTTTAGGTACAATGCAAGACGTATCGACACACGAAACGACAAGGCAAAAAGCTGTCTTGTTCACACGTTGGAGTGCAGTATCCACATTAGTACGGTACCCACAAGAACTAGTGCGCACGGACCGTTTTTGATCTTTCGTCAATAGCGGTCTTGGCTCTGAATAGCGACGTAGACTGTGGGTACCTCTTTCTTTCCCTGCATGAATAGCACCGTGAATAGGGTACATCGTCGTCTATAGAATCCACAGTTTTCGCAAAGTACCAGGAGGTACCGGGACAATGTCCGCAAATCCTCCCCGGGATCTTCTTTTAAGCCCCCTCTCGGTCGTCGTTTTTCCTCATCTTTTTTTTCCCTTCACATCCAACTTCAAACTCTGGCTTTCCGGCAGCCTTTCCCAAGTTTCTCATCTTCAACACTTCATTTTCTCGTTGTTTGGCACCCAGTGTCACATCCAGCAGCCATGCAGACTTCACTGCCGCACATGATGTTCACCATCAATATCAATGGATCCATCATCCACACGGTGATTGACCCCAACATCCTGGCGCAGTTTTGGGACACTCTTGCAATCCAGGTGTTCCCTGGCAATGATCTGATCGGAATCCCCGGCCCAACTTTCCGCATCCTCGACGACGGCGGCAAGCACTTCATCGCACACAACTTTGCCAAGTGAGTATTCTTCCGGTCTTGCTTTCAATCATTCCCAATTCCTGACAATCTTTCTGCGCAGCGCTATCGGCGAGGCAATGGTCAAGTTTGTCTTTGATGGAACTGCCATGCACCCCGATCGCTACTTCCTCGGTCGTGCCAGTTACCTCCAGACCGGCACCATCATTACTACAGTTGGGGACGTTGATGTCTGGATCCCAGCTGGCTTTGCTCTTGACAAGCAGGTGTCTCTTCCTGCCCCGGTGACCGAAGTCCAGCCTCCCTCCAACAACAAGCGCAACGCTCGCGGTGGTGCTGTCAAAGTTCCCAGACCTGCCAATGCCTACATCCTCTACCGCAAGGATCACCACAAGGAGGTGAAGGCGTCGAACCCCAAGCTGTCAAACAACGACATCTGTGAGTACTTGTCTTTCCACACAGTTCTTCAAATAACTAATTTGTAGCCGTCATCCTTGGACGCCAGTGGAATGGCGAGACCCGCGAGATCCGCGTGCGCTACCACAAGATGGCCGTGGAGCTCAAGCGCCAGCTCGAGCTCACGCACCCGCACTACAAGTACTCGCCGCGCAAGTCGTCCGAGATCCGCCGCCGGGCTAGAGCCACCAACGACGTCTTTGCTGGCGAGACTTCTGGCGGCGAGGCTACCCAAAATGATGACATTCCCACTCCTCCCACCGACGACGCTGTGGCCGACTTTTCCAGCCCTTCGATGTCTCCCGCCAGTGACAACTAGCTGAGGAGCAACCTATGTAAGTGGCAGATTGTTTTTTTGTCTGCTTCTGATTTGCTTTTCCAGCGCTCTTGCTGACCATCTCGATACCAGCATCAAGAACTTGAGCAACTCGGGTATCTTGTCTTTCTTTTCTACCGCTTTCTGGTTTTCTGGCCCCTGTTGTGTCATTCGATGTATTTTTTTATTCCCCCTTCCGTTCGCTTCATCCCCTCTTTATATATTGCATTCTTAGTGATTCCCCATCCTTCGATTTCCTTTCCCATTCCCCTCGGTTTCTTATTTTCTTGTTCCACCACCATTTTGTCAGCCGGATGCCTGCGCTGGGAGAATCTACAGTCATGACCGCAATGCATCTGTCGTGCAGGGACAAATGATGGATTGTGGTGGATTGCTTTGATAGGTTCCGGCTGTTTTCTTGTTTTTTTTTCATTTCTCTTTCAATTTCTCTTTCCATTTTTTGTCTCTCTTTCTCTTGCTACGCTTTGCTCTATGACTTGTTCATCATCATTGCGATTTGCAGACATGGACAACTAGGTAGTTTAGGTAGTTCTCCGACAAAGCACTGTCGATAATCAAATAAAAATCTCAAACAAGCACACGTGCAGATCAAATAGAAGCCTGGGAGAAGCACTCCATCGCACAAAAAATGGCACACAAGTAATCGGTAGCGAGTCGAATTCAGCTGTGCAGCAGCAGTGGAAACTTCTGTGCCTGAGAACTATGCCAAAAATAGCGAGGGGCAGCGACTTGCATGCAGTGTACCATCACTGACAGTGGGCTTGTGACATGTTCCTCGGTTCTCGCACAACGATCGAGGCGCACAGTTTAATGCACTTATGAGCCCTTGCCTTTTGTCGGAAAGGAGAACAAAAAAAAAGACAGAAAGCCGTTTGACTCGTTTGTATCTTTTTTATCTTCCCCTCTTGCCTGGCTGTTCTTTTGGCCTGTCAATGACCGTCTACATTTTTTTTCTGGCTCGAGCTCCTCGCACTCGTCATGTGGATATTTCACCCCATTCCTCTTCCATGCACCGCCCCGCCTCGGCAGAGCCGCTACGATAAATGCAGATGATACTGGAATCCCTGTCGCTTTTCTTTGTCTGATTATGCTTCCTGCAGGATTTATTGGTTGCCATGTATGTTGGGCATGCAGGGCAGCCAAACGGCTGGCACAGGGCTCTCTGCACAGCCTGCGAAAAAGAAAACGAACGTTGAAAGAGCGAACGTGGGGATAGGGTTTAGCGCTAATGATCGTCTTGGCTGCCACAGCAAGACAGCGCTAAGTTCACAGCATCAGAGCTAGCATCTTACATGCCCACCCACTTTGTCCTATCCGGCGCTAATGACCCCGCTCCAATGCCGAAGAAAAAAAGGGTACATGGGTACCAAGATACAACATTTTTCACTTGTTCCAGCTTTCAGCCATAGCCTTTTTGACCTATAAGAATTACAAAAAAAGATTATATTTTACACGTTTCTTCATCCAAATAGCGAGTGGCTATCTCAATCATACACCACCCACCCATCCCTTTTTTTCTGCATGCAACTTCCATCCGAATGTTCCGCTGTAGAAGCCCTGATCTCCGGCGCTGCTGCCCTCCGATGCGAAAATGGCAGGTGGGGGTAGATGTACATGTACATGTACATCTGATCTAGCGCATACTTGTACAAGTCTTCGTGTACCGAGTACCGCAGCAGCCCTCATCGCCGCACCTTGGATTTTTACACCTTTTTTTGCTCTCGCGTGGCGGTGGACCTCCTCCACCCTCCTCCATTCCATCCCACCCAACCCTGGCCACCCCATGCTGCCCGGCCTCTTTCCGAAACAGGACATGGCTTGTTCAACGCTTTGCCGCCCCACGTACCACATTGCAAAGTCCCTTCACTCTCCTTCCTGTCATTTGAGAAAATAAAAGCTGCAAAGGCCGTCGAAAAATTGGCGTCTGTTGGCACCAACTGACACTTCAAAGTAGTAGTAGCGAAGTGGCGGTCTTTCTGTTAGTCTGAGAGCTGTCAAAAAGATGCCATGTCTGCAAGACTGTTCCATTTCCGGCGGCTGGTCTCAAAACGGAAAAGTTTCATGCTGTTGGTTGTTGGAAGTTTTGAAGGAAAGGGTTGCGCTTCGGCCGACATGTACCTTTGACGAGTAGAATGTACCGATACCTGCGCTGTTTTTCCTTCTTCACTTCCCCTGTTGTCGACGCCCGCGTTTTGACTGTCCTCAAGATAGGGTATTCTCTGTCGCGAGCTGGCAGACCATTCCCCGTACGTGAGAAAAATCGTGCCTCAGCAAGCAATTGGTTTCTTCTGTTCCGTGATAATAGAGGAGGGAGGGGGTGGGCTGAATTGAGATGGAGGGTTTTTTTAAAAAAAAAATTGCAGACAACCTAGATAAAAATGAGAAGGTAAAAAATACTCACGAAAACAAATATCAATTAAAAAAAGGTCTACATCGCAAAACCCATGTGCCTGCTGAGATCCATCAAAACCAAATAAAACAATTACTGGAACGTATTTATGACGGAGATAGTTAAACGAATCGTCGGGGATCTATGCCTGCACATTTTGTGCTCGAAATGAGTAGGTATTTCTGGAAAATTTGTGGTCCAGATGAGTTGGCAAAAAAAAAAAAAAACATACAACGTACCTACGTCGAAACATCAATGGGAAATGGAATAGAGTATTCAATTATTATTGTGACATTTCAAAAACTTGAAGCCAACCCTGAGGCCTTGAAACAATATCCGGGTACATCCCATGAGCAGTAGATTCAAAAAAGACATGATACCACCCCACCACCACGAAGAGCCGCCATACACACCCAGTCATGGAAACGTTTTGTATGCGACACCGACAAAAAGGCTCCTGGGACCATGCGCGTATCTTGGTTGATGTGTGTTGTTACATTAAATCGAATAGACGGGAGCGCAGCGCATGCTTGCGACTGTTTGATCGATGTGGCGAATGCAGATGAAAAGATGCCAGGGGGTGTGACAATCAATGGGTTCGATGGTAGAAGCGCTGGCCATCCAACAGGTCCATGCAGTGAGAACAAGCACGGCCGCCCATCATCTGTTGCGCCGCTGCTCTGTGGTGACTGCCGCTCCAAGTGTGGTGCATAATTATGAGAAAGGGACAAGAATGGAACGCGGAAGCCATATGCACACCAAACAAAAAAAAATTACGAAGGGAAGAAGCATCAAGGACAAAATAAAAAGGCGCCGGACAACGGTCTTCTTCTGTCATAGGATCGAGCACAGTGAGACCGGACGACCAAGGTATGGGGTAGAGTCATGACCGCCGTTGTCCAGACACGGCTGGCTGTGCTGACTGTGACGTGTAGGTTGTGGAAGGCAGAAACGCAGTCCTGGAATCGGCCGAGGAGACGGGCTCATTCTGAGCTGTACGGTACATATCCCGACGAGAAGCCAGCTCGCTGTCTCTAGGCACTTGACCCGGCCCTGGTATCCATGGCATGTCCCGCGATGGAGATGCTTCTGCCCTGCTCAAAAAGCGCTGGACAAGAGCAGCACTGTCTGTCAGTCCAGGCTCGCTGTACGGCCGGCTCTGCCCTTCCGTCCGGATGCCGGCCGATCTGTTCCTGCCAGCTTCGTTGGAGGAAACATGCCATGTTGATGTCGGCACGGGAGGCTGTCCGACCCGGCCTGTGGCTGCTGTATGATGGGAAGCGGGGGATGATCTCTGTACTTGGCGGTCGCCATGTTCTTGGGAGCCGAGGTCAAGGTCAAAAATCATGGTCGGATCTTCAGGCTCGCCTTCATGACCATCTATGGCACCATCAACAATGCCTCCGTTGTTATGTCGGTCGTGTCGTGCTTTTGAAGAATCATGAATGTTGAGAAAGAATTAGATATCAGTTCTGAAACTGGTTTCATAGCAGCAATTTCCCAAATACTTTTCACACGCAAGGGGAGGCGAGGCAAATTATGAAGAGTGAGAAAAAAAAAGTATGAACGAGGAGGAATCCGGACAGTCAAATTTCAGTGAACATGTAGGGGATGGAACAATGACAAAAAGTTTACCAACAGAAAAAGAGAAACAAAAAACAATTGCACGTAATAGACAAAAACAAAAAGGAGCACATACCCGATACGGCTGTTGTGGGCCAAAAAAGACGGATGGTATGAGGCAAGTGTATGAGGAGGGAGCTCCTCCTGCCGCGGGACGGATTTATGGCTGTAGTGGCGGAACGTTACAGCAGGGGCGGAACGGCAGCTGGGAATGGGAATAGGGACGGACATTGGTAGAGCAGAAACAGCCACAGAGAGAACGGCAGATGGAGAGAAGAAGCGGGACCAAGAGTGGTGAAGATTGACAATGTGTTTGGAAAAGTAAAATGAAGGGGCAGGAGGAATGAGGGAGATGATAAGTTTGTTTAAGATGGGAGCAATTATCTTTGACGAGGAGTAGATGAAAATAAGGACATCATGCTCTTATGGCCGGTTGATATATTCCTGCTCTGACTTTGAAATATGAGAGATGATGATCAGAACCGACACAGAGGCAGAAATGGCAATATCAAGTCTGACGTGGTACAGACGCGGCTGGGGGACTGGGGGGGGGTGAGGCCCATGACGTCGAATGAATTGTATGGTGGCAAGAAGAAACGAGGGGGTAAAGGAAAGCAAAGGCAGAGGGGAACGAAACGGCTGACGCTGTGCACAAATATGATAAGTGACAACCAGACATCAATGATGGGGATGTGCGACGGTGAGCGACGGAGACATATTAATCTGTTCAACATGTGGACATGGCTGCTTTCCGTGAGAGTCTTGTAAGAGGTCCGTGCGGACATCCAAGGCGCGGGAAGCAGCGGCACAAGGCGGCAGAGTAGAGGAGACTGACCCTCACCGGTGAACTCTGCTATTAATGTGAAAACTGAGATGGTTGTTGTTCCTGTATTTTCAAGAGGTTTGTGCTACTTCGGCGACGGCTTTACATGGAAGTCGGTGAGAGTTATCGATTGGACAGTGCTTTTCACCAGGGGGATGTATGCGCGTACATGTGTGGTCAAATCAAATAGCCCAACACAAAGAAAAGTCGTTTTGCATCTCTCGTAAAGAAGGCTTTTTTTGGTGAATGAATGTTGAAGCCAGAGTGAGAAAAAGATGTCCAACAACACGAGGCAACTATGACAATAAGAGTAGTCGAAAAGTTCACCTCTAAATCGCTCAATAACACATGGCGCTTGTCCGCCTGGCGGGTGAATGCATATATCGTTTTCCGCAGAAATGCTCTCATAGGAGGACAATTTGTTTTTGTTTAAAAAAATCGTTGATAAAGGGTACCTATGGCGGAGATGCAGGAAAACACGGCACGTTTGGTGCAAACGACTCGAAAACGACGGCCTGCATGCGTCATGCTTGGTGTTACTATGCCGATGTGTTGGTTCTTTTTTAATTCAAAGATGGGCTTTGTTTTCTGTTCAATTCACCGAGTAAGCAATTCTCCTACGGTCGTGCCGTCATCCCTTGATTCCCCTAAGCCTCTTGGCCTTCTCTCCGCCTTCTCCTTCTAAACCGTCGTCCGGTATAGGTTACGTCGTGTCACTGTCCACGACCTGGTTTTCCAGCAACTGTCGTCCATCATTGTTCCTTTGTTTGTCCACCCCTCGCCTTGGCCGCTGCATCAATGCAAGATGCTTTGATCGACGCCACATGGCATCCTGCTTCATTGTAAATCTGGCAAAAATCGCAGCGATAACCATCCTCAACCGGACAGATGCAGGAGCCTGGACCAAGCCAACAGCATCTTTCTTCACCGGTTTGTCAATGATGTATGCGCCTTGTGCAGATTTTGGCGGGATCTTGCATGGATTCATTTCCACGGCCACATTGTTATGGTAGATGACAAAAACAAAATGGTGCTTCTCCTGTATGATGCATGCTGGCCATCGCGCTGATGTTGTCAAGTCCCTCAGATCATCCCGTCTCTGTGTGACAACCACAGCACGCCCGAGAAGCACCCTCGTCGTCATCACACCACCTCGTGTACGTCCTCGTTTGCTCTTGGTTGGATGCCGCGGCACAGCCCTCCGCACGCACAAGAACACACAATCACACACACACACGCGCAGTACCTCGCCGTCGTCTTCCCTCAAACAATGTCACACGACCCCTCTCTTCCTCCGCCTGTGACTGTTGTTGCTTGCCGTCTCGGTCAGAAGAGGCGCGGAGGCGTCCATGTACTGCCCTTGTGTCCTTGTCTTTATCCGTTTGGAGGCTGTAACATATGCGTTCTATTAAATGCCCACCCAGAGCCGGACATCTCTTCCACTCCCATCACGTCATGAAGCCGTCCATCCGCAACCTCCCACCCGCCACTAAAGATAATTCATCTGTAAGAGACACCTCATGCCTTTTTTTTTGGCCACCCTTTCTCTCATCGGACACACACTCTCTCTCTGTCTCCCCCCTCTCTCTTCTTCTCTTCTATGCTCACACCACCCCAGAACTCTCATATTTCCAGTGCTGACCCGTTAAGATCTGTTGTCGCCATGGAGATGCAGCTCACTTCAAGAAACGAGCACCATGAGCCAAGCCAACATCACGTCCAAGGATGCCAGATCGAACCTCACGACCACAATTGCAGTGATTCTCTGGCCATCGTGGACGGCATGCACCATTTCCCAAGCACATATGACTACCATGGCCAGTACCACAGACAGCCGGTGTCACACTCTGCGATGACGTCCACGTTTCTCATCGTGGATTCCCACGCACCTCTTCACCAGTCTGTCCCTCTTTCTGGCATGCCCGCTGAGCATGCAGACGAAGACCGTCTCTGGGACGAGATTGCTGCAAGTCTTCTGATTTCAAAGTATGGCCCGCCTCCTAGCTACGACCCGACAGCCATCACCAGCCCTCCCTTTTATGAGACCCCACAGCAGCAAACGGTATCGATGCCAGCATACGTCCCGGCCAGCTCGTGGTCTGCTGCTCATGATGGCTGGCTGTCGTCTCCTGTGACATCCGCTTTGCCTGCTTTGCCAGCCCAGCCCTATTGCCATGCCGGGCCAGTCTTCCAGCCAGTATCCATCCATCCTGTTGAGGATGCTGCGCAGTTGTCTTTTGGCCGGGATGCTTCAACAGCCAACAGCTCGTGGCTGTACCAGCAGCCTGTCACCAGTGCCGAGACTTCTGTGGATCTCCCAGTGATGCAGTGGCTTGAAGCAGTTGCCAGAGAGTGCCCTCCGGTCACAGTAGTCATCCCGGACAGTCCTGAGGAGCAGCAGCCACAACAGCTCCAGATCGAGTCGGTGCCCGGGCACCCCTGCTCTGCTGACTCTGGTCCGGACTTGCCATGCGCAGAGTCGATGAACTGCGATAATGACGTGCGCCGACGAGCATACAACAGGGCCATGTACGACCTGACGGCAGCCCAGATCGAAGCTTGCCACCAAGGCGATCGTGCCGGCCGTGTGGATCCTGAGGTGACCGAGGTGACCGACGAGGCTGCCAAGCAAGCGCAGCATCCCATGCAGGACAGCCCCAACCAGCCGTACACTTCCGTCGAAGTCCTGGCAGCACACGACATCTGCCCCGGTTTCCATTCCACCTCAAATCTGGCAGCGTCCCCCAACCCTCTTGCAGAAGACGACTCCGTCGTTTTGTCTCCCTCGTCCCCCACGACTGCTGGGCCAATGGACACGGCCACAGAAGAGGCAGCCGCCGACCACCAAGATATTGTCGATGCTGCCCAGGCTTCTGGCATCGCTCCCCCTGCTGCGGAGGGCGGTCCGGCCTCTTCCCCCTCCGTCACAACGAGCACACATCCTACCCGGACAGATGGTAGTCCCCAGCTCACCGTTGCCAATCCGAGACCTGACATGGCCAGACCTTTAGCAAAAGGCAGACGAGACAGAGCAAAGAGGCCCGCTGGCCAATCTCGCGCACTCACACTTCGCACCAGCCGGCCATTTTCTATCCGCAAATCTCGCTCGTTGCCATCGCCGCTGCCGCTTCCGAAACTCGCGCCGCTCATGAAGAAAGAGGGACTGGCCGTCACTGAAAGGTGACAGCTCCCGTGTATTTGGTGGAGGAAGCAATGTAGGAGGTATTGAATACTGGGATCAGGCTGGCGTACTTGATGCTGCGGCGGAAGAGTGTATCTGATGTTTCAATTATGACACAAATGATTTGACTTGCGTTTTTGTTTCGATTCGTATTCGACTTGGACCGTGACTTTATCTGGCAGCCGTGATGTATGCTCCGTGTTTGCACCGTGTTCGAAAATAAAACAACATTCGATTCTGTACACTGCGCTATGGCCAAGGCGCCGAAGCCAGAAGCCGCGACCGCCTTGCCGTTATGCCATATCTCTTTACTCCCAAAATAACCATATCCTGAGATTCTCATGCGTCCAAAAAGGCAGTCATCGGAAACGGATGATCGTCGCGCTTAGACAACCTTGTCCTTGTTGTGGTAGTTGACCTTGTCGTTCCAGCTGAAGGCACGCGAAATGTCAGTAACTATATAGCCGCAAAGGCATCCTCCACGACCCCCTGAACCTCAACTTACAACAGGGTCTTGTCACCGTCGCCCCAAGGGAAGTTCTTGGTGCGGATGTTCTGGTAGGGGTACTCGGTGCGCTCCTCCAGAGGAGGGAGGTGGCTCCAGTGCTCCCAGTGCTGGTTCCACAGGTAGTAGGCGTTGGCGCCAGCCAGGCCAAGGGTAGGGATGACGGCGCTGTGAAGCAGTACATGTTAGTATTTCTTGGGCATATGAAGAAGACGTGAGGCAGCGAAATGTGGGATGCAGAATGCAGAATGCGGGACACGAGACGCTAGGAAGCTGAGAGTAGGCTGAGAGCGAGTTGAACACAGGCTGGACGCAAGCTGAGCGGACGGTGGTCGCTCGCGAAATAACCCAACGTAAAATCGTGGCCCGTAGTCGTCATTTGCAGCCATCGACAGCAGCATCATCGCGAATCGCAAAACGTAATGGTGGGGAGATTGTGATGTTTGGGGAATCGTACAAGATGGAGATGTTGCGCCACAGCTCTGGAGAAGGGGATTATTAGTTACGGAATCGCGTCGACGACGAATGGAAGAAGCATAGAGGACGTACTGGTGGTGGCACCGGCGTGCTCCTTGACGGCGCGGCGCTCCGCGGTGAAAGCAGTCTCACCGGCGGCAGCCGAGGGGGAAGAGTAGAGGCGGCGAGCGGCCATGCCGGCGCGGCGGGCCGCGACCGTGCGAAGCATGGAGGCGGACATTTCGATTGTCGTGGACAAAAAGGAGTGGCGATTGACAGGAGTCGACGTGGTGGTTGATCAATTGACCGGGCAAAGGAGAGGAAGAGAAGTCGTCGGTTCTCGGGAAACGCAGGCCTCGAAGCTTTTCCCGCAGAAACGGTCCACCACTCAGCTGTCCGCCAAATCAGACCACTGTTTTTGCGGGGCCGGAAAAATATGCTTTCCGGCGCGCTCTGTCTGCTCTGCCTTTGCTCTCTCGCAATCTCCATCAGCACGTCACTTCTTCGCTTTTCCGTTTCTGGCTAGCCCAGCTGTCCAACTTGGAAGATCACCTGATCTCCCTTGCTCGCCAAGTCTTGCCTGCGTCGTACGTCACTGCGCCCGATAGAAAGTACTTTGCACATGTACTCCTTCTCAAGGGGGCTTGGGAGGGGCCCCTTCGCCGCCAGAAGTCGAGCCGATCGCTCCTGGCAGTCAATGGCGGTCGCGTTTCGCTCCTGCCATTTTGGGAGCCTGCTTCTTGTCTCGCCCAGCACTGGCCCTCCATATACGACACCAAGGTCTTTTTATTCTCTCCTTTCGACATCCCCCGAATTGAGCCTCGCGACAACTCATCAACCATCCATCGACCCTTACCTTTCAGCGCTCGTCGCCACGCCATCGCCACGCCGGCTATATACGCGCGGCCTGCCATCTCCTCCGCCCTGACAGCACGACCACGGGCCGAGCGGGCGCGTCGGCCCTTTAAAAGTCTTTCTTTCCCATCGTCGTTTATCCTTCTCCTCAATCTATCTCCATGTGAGCCTCACCACGGCTGGCCCGATCTGTTGGCCTGACACTGCGTGCTTTGGTTTTTACCATCGCGCTTGTTCTTCTCCACCCGACGTCATACTTTATTATTCGCCTCGCGATTCGTTTTGCCTGCCAGTCGCACCCAACGATTTCCCCGCGCAGCATATCCTCGTTCCGCCTCCTCGCAGAACACCTGTCGCCGGTTTGATCCCGCCTCGGTTGTGATCAGGCTGTACCCGATATTTGGCGTTCCGTTTCACCACCTCCTGCTCTGCCGTGCAACGCCATATTTTCACCGCCCTCTTGCGCACTGGGCGTGCACGAATCGTTTATCGAACGCCCTCTTTTTTTTTAACCGTCTTGCTTCTTGCCGCTTCCATTCTGCGAGCGCAAATCACACCCCCCCTGCTTTGCTACCCCTCTTTGCAACTCTCCCATATTTACAGCACTGCTTCTTTGCAGCCCTCTCGACTTCTTTCGTCTCCTCGGTTCAACCTGTGATTCGTCTTTCGCACCTGTTTGTTCTCCGCCA
Source organism: Intubia oerlemansii (assembly GCA_020002355.1). Lineage (NCBI taxonomy): Eukaryota > Fungi > Ascomycota > Sordariomycetes > Ophiostomatales > Ophiostomataceae > Intubia > Intubia oerlemansii. The sequence continues at coordinate 2,142 of JAGKRZ010000215.1, read as the reverse complement.
CTTCAAGGAGAGAGACCCGTTCTCTTGTCCCTGCCTTCATTCAACATGTCGCTCCTCGTGCGCGCCGTTTTCATTCTGGCGCTCAGCGTCACATCCATTTTTGTTGCCATCCAGACCTTGACTGCCACTGGTGACTCGACCTCATCTCCCATTCAACCACCACCTCAACGACCGCCGCGCGTGCCGGCTTTCCTTCTCTTTCCACCCAATGCCGCCATTTCCCTCACCGAAGACAACAGCACCTTTTTCCCTGCGCGACCAGCCGCATTTGGCCCCGAGCTCCCGGAAAAGGGACTGAGCGCTGCTCTTTGGATTGGCACCGGCTTTGGAGACGATGGGTTTGAGCCGCAGGGAGAGCTGGGCTGTAGTGACGTGCCCGGTTGGGATGGGAAGCACGTGGCCGTTGGGGTCAGCTCCCCAGCGCGGCCCAGTGCTGCTGACTTTACCGACGACGGCACGGACAATTACCTCGAGGCCTATGTGCCAGACATTGCGGGCGCCGTGGCCGACGGCCCTCGCAAAAATATCAAGGCCGTCGCTGCCAAGAAGGCTGGGTCCCATGGCCAGTCACAGAAAGCCGCCTCGGCAAAGAGCAACCGGCTGCATGTTCCGCCAGTTCGCCGGTCGTTGGAAGAGCATGCACAAGATGACGACATGACTTTTGCGGGTGATGGTGCGACAGCAGACGACCTGTCATCGGGAGAGAGCTCGTCTGGAAAGGACAGAGCAAGGATGGGGTCGGGATCAGGTGGCCTGACACCGTCACACCACAGCGATATCCAGTCTCTGCAGGAAGGAGCTGAGATTGCCGGAAAGATCGTCCTTCTTAGGCGGGGTGGATGTGGCTTCCTGGCTAAAGTTATGTGGGCTCAGCGACGTGGAGCAGTTGCCGTTATTGTTGGCGACGACCGCAAAGGAGGGCCGCTGGTGCAGATGTATGCCTCGGGCGACACGTCCTTTGTGACGATCCCCTCAGTCTTCACGGCCCATACAACTGCCCACCTCTTGACGGCCTTGGCGGCTGCGGCGGCGGGCGATGACCCGTCAGCACCCGAGGATACTACCACACGGGCTGCGGCAACCCAGACAGAAGCGGCTGCTGCTCAAGAGAAGTCCGACTCGCCTGACCAGTGGTTCTGGAAGACGAGAAATCGTGAATGGGTTCTTGACGAGTATGTTCCCACCAACCTCAAGTCCACAACGCCGGCGACTCGCGTGACCCCGACATCTGCCACGTCGCCCGAGCCGGCCAAGCCCACCAATGACCACGAAAAAGTTCTCCTGGTCACCATTGCCCCGACAAACGGGGCCCTGCCTCTGCTCGACACAATTCTGGTGATTATTGCGAGCCCCTTCTTGCTCGTTATCGTCATCACCGGCCTGCTTTTGTTTGTTCGGACGCAGGCACGGAACCGCGCCTGGCGCGCACCCAAGGCTGTCGTCGAACAGCTTCCCGTTCATACCTATGTGCCGCCTGGTGCGGCGCAGCAGCCACTCGGCAATTCGACTCCGATGGGGATTCCGGCGGGCGACCGCATGCCGTCACCCATGCGCACGCCAAGTCCGTCTTCGTTTGAGCCGACAATGACCACGCCGCTTCTGCAGCGGCCACGGTCGCGGACGACCACCGGCGTGCCCAGTGATGCTCGGCGCATAGCCGAGTCCATTTCATCATCACCTTCGCCTCAGCCTCACCAGCCCCGCTTTGTCCAGACCGAATGTATTGTGTGTCTGGAGGACTATGTCGCCGGCGATCGTGTCATGAGCCTGCCATGTGGCCATGAGTTCCACGTATCTTGCATGTAAGTGTTGATCTTTTCCGGTGATTGAAGTATTTGTTCTTTTTATCTTTTTATTGGCCAGCTGCTGACGACGTTGACGTACAGTGTACCGTGGCTCACCACACGGCGTCGTACCTGTCCCATCTGCAAAGGCGACATCGTCAAGGCAACATCGGGCGAGTCCGCATAGTCTTTCAATTTGCATGTAGCGACGTTTTCTGTTTCTTTTCTTGTCCTCTCTTTTCTTGGCTCTCTTTTGTGTTTGCTTTCTCTGTAGTTGTTGATGTTTTTTTATATCATGGGGGCGTTTCATGATGTCTTTTTTTTTTTTTTTTTTTTTTTTTTTTTTTTTTTGTGTTGT
>JAGKRZ010000022.1:0-120299 GCA_020002355.1 Intubia oerlemansii | reverse complement strand
TTTTTTTTTTTTTTTTTTTTTTTTTTGCTTGGTATTTGCGTAAGTACTGACAAGTCGGTGAGGCACTATGGCTGCATTTTGGCTGCATCGAACACACTAGTTTTAATGATGGCCACGTCAAATGCCGCAACGAGACTTGAAACCAGACGCTTCAAGGCCGCATACGAAGAAGCCTCGTGGCCTATTGTATCTGCCTTTTCATCAGTTCTCGTTTCTCTCCTACAAAATCTGTCATGCAATGCACACTGCAGCACAAGCGTCAGCGCCAATGGTCTCTTATAAAGGACAGCGACGCATAAGCATACAGGTAAAAGGTACTTTAGCTTTTATTCCATATTATTGTTTATTCTTGCATGCATACTTCTTGCATCGCCAGAGTTGTCCGCTTGTTTTGTATTTCTCTCCGACAAAGTGTCCCCACTGGTGCCTCGCTGGCCACTCGCATGCTCGCTTCGTCCGAGTTCCCCAGCTGTGTGCTGCGCTTGAGTGGAAACAATTACGCGCAAAGACGCAAAAAAGGACGAAGAAACGCAGGCGCCCAGTCACGCAAGCACGGACAGCTGGCCCAAAGAGGAAAGACAATGCAGAAAAGATGGAGTGGCAGGCGTCACCCTCTGCATATTGACCCTCCATCGTCTGCATATGAAAGCAGGTATACTGTCTCATGCGCGTGTTCTTGTCCTTTTTGCCACACTGACAACGATCTGTTAAGCGCCCAGTATGCGACCCATTCGCCTCTCATGATGTCTGCTAATAGTGGCCGAGCTGGGCCACCACTATCTGACTACCTGCCCGCCTCGGTAGGTAAAATAAAGTTCTGTGCTGGCACGTAGTCATTTATGCTCTAGATCCAAAACACACCTACTTCTCCAGTCATAACCATCTCTATTCATTGGCTGCATGGCTGATAGAAAGTGCTTCTGAGGCTGTATTGTCTTTTTTGCTTTTGTCTGTTTTGAACCGCCAAACATAAAAAACGCCCTGTCCAAATAAAAAAAAAAAAGAAATCAAAGATCAAAAAGCAATAAATACCGTATGGGGAAAGAAAGATTAAAACAAAAAAGGACAGGTCAAACGGGAAAAACGCCGGCGCCGTGAATGGGATGTGTTTACTTTGTTCTTTTCTCCTCCCTGCTCTCATGAATGGCTTCCTGCAATGCAACCGAAGAAGGCTTTTGCTGTGAAGTATGGCTGACGGGGAATATGCTCCAATATGCCCGTACCCATAAAGCCATGGGAAAAGGCCGTCAAGCAAAGAAAAAAGGAAGCTGGAGGCGGGCACCGGCTAGAACGGACATGGCGGGAATGGGGGCTGGGGGGACTCGGCCAGCCCAAAGTCCGCTCTAAACACTTGACGCCCAACCTTTGCCAGCCTCCTCGACCTATTGCAGCACGGGCCTTTGTGCAGCAAAGCCAACAGAGGATTGCAGATCCTGCCGCAGGCCGCAGACGGCCGTTTACGAGTTGGCGAGCATAATCTTCTTCTCGCTGCGGCCGTCGGGGGTGTACCTAGAAACTGGTCAGAACTTGTCCTCGACTCCTCTTTTACGCAGCACCCCGCAGAAAAGCGTCTGCAGGCCAGCAAGTTTGCAGGCATGCGCGCTAAAAGAACTGTGCGCCTTGCAGTAAAAAAAAAAACATACTTGAGCAGCTTCTCAATCAGGTCAACGTGGGTCATGATCATACGCCGGCAGCAGTACCGCTTGCAGCCGAGCTGGTCCATGGCATCACTAAAATGGGGGAGCAGAGCAAGGTTAGCAACATGACTAAAAACACAAAGGTCCCGGCTATTTCGGTCCTCGACTTCTTTGCTTCTCCGGCTCAACGTACCCGTCGGCAACGTTCTCGTCAATCAGCTTGAGGTAGCGCTCCCAAAGGTCGCCGACAACCTGTATTTTGTTTCTGTGTCAGCACATATATCCCATGTATGGTAGACCGGCCGTCTCAGTTCCTCCGCGCGCCCTCTGCATATGTGATGTCGCCTTGGCTGCCATCCATCTCTTGAAGCCTTTTCCCCAAACAATATGCAGCAGCTCTTGGTGGTCGTCACACCGCTTCTGCAGGTGGCGTCTTTCTGGACAGAAGACTAACCTTGCCGCACGAAAAGCACCGGATCGGGATAATCATCTTTGCAGTCTGTCGCGTGTTGCGCTGTGTCGTCGAGGAGTGTGATTGACAATATGGTGGTATAGAGAGAAAGGACGAGAGACAGAAAGGCACGCGTCTCGTGACCGGAGTTGTATGTCGGAAGGTGCGAAAGGAAGGTGCGATGGAGGTGCCGTCGTCGAGATTCTTTTGCTGCTTGATGACCGATCCAACTGTCGTCAACTTTTTTTCTGGCAGGCGCGACCGCAGGCGACGGTCTCGAAGAGCCGCCAAAAGCGGATTGGCGCTGAATTACTAAAGGAAAAATAGAAAGACCGCCTAGAGACCCGCTTTTTCTTCTCTGGCAAAATGCTTATCGGCGCTGTACCTTGGGCTTATCGTAAAAAAAGTTTCTTTGGCCAAAGGCTGCTTTCCTGCCATTTTGCGGTTCAGCGGTTTTGCGGGTAAAACAGGTGCAGGGAAGGAACGACCGTGAGAAGCCAACGTGAACCAATTCCTCCCGTACACGACACGAAGCAATTGCCCAACTTGTCTGTTCTTTCCCGGTCTCGACTCTTTACCCCTTTATTTCACATCAACCAACAGCATCACCCACACAATGCCTCCGAAAAAGGCCTCGGCGGCCGACCAGAAGAAGCGGAAGCGCGAAAAGGTCGAGGATGCAGGTCGCTCGCGCAAGCGGAAGCCTCAGGACGGCGACGACGACAGCAGCAATGGCAGCGTCGAGCATCTCGAAACGAACGGAACAAAGTCGACTCCAGCAAAGACGGCCTCGAAAATCGTGGCGGTAAACGGCCGGACGACGGGCGACCTTGTCCAGCCGACGACGCGGGCGCTGGCCAACCAGGCGACGACATGGCGCGTCTCTGAGCCAATGGGCGGTGCCATGGCCGACATTGACCCTCTGTTCACGCCCGACGAAGAGTAAGTGACAAGAGAGGAAAGGATTTGGGTGGTTTTGGAGGGCCAAAAAGAAAAATTGCAAAAATGGGGGGGGGAGGGGGATGGGTTGTCCAACTTGCTAACCACTCAGACATCTGATCATTGCGTACCACACGTCTGTTCAAATCTACTCGACCGAGGACTCGCTGCTCGAGCGCCGGATAAAGTTGCCTGGAGACGAGCGGACGGCACGCATTGTGGCCACGGCCCTGTCGACAGCGTCGCCGAGTCTCGTGTGGATCGGCTGTGCGGATGGCTCGCTGTACCGCGCGGACTGGGCAACGGGTGCCGTGGAGCGGATGCAGCGCAAGACGAGCAGCGACAAGGGTGAAAAGAATGAAAAGACCGAAAAGACCGAAAAGGGCCAGAAGCTGCCGCAGCTGGCCGGCATGACCGTTGAGGCGGTGCGTCTGGGCTCCGAGACCAAGGAGGTCCTGTTTCTGTCCGAGGGCCAGGCCGCCAGCGGTGTGTGGACGGTCACTGCCTACGACGCGGCGGCTCTGGCTTCGTCCGAGGGCAAGGTGCTCTTCAGTGCCCCCAGCATCACCGCCTCCACCTCCTCCTCTTCTTCCTCGACCACGGCGACGCAGATCAGCTTTTTGAACACGTCCAACAAGGGTCGCTACGTTGTTGGTGTGCGTGGCACGACACTCTTTGTCGGCGCGGCCACTGCCAAGTCGGCGGCCAGCGTGTCGGACATGGCCTACCAGTTCTTCTCGGTCGACGCGCCGGATGAGATCTCGGCGCTGGACGTGATGACGGGCAGTGAGAAGAAGTCGCCCGGCATGAGCATTGTGGTTGGCACCGTCCGTGGTGCCATTTACGTCTACGAGAACGCCCTGCAGCAGCTGCAGGCCATTGCTGCCGGCCAGGCGTCGACGGCGGACAAGAAGAAGGTCGACATGCGGCCGCGCAAGTACCACTGGCACAAGCGCGTGGTCAACGCGGTCAAGTGGTCGAGAGACGGCAACTACATCATCTCGGGCGGCACCGAGTCCGTGCTGATCATGTGGCAGGTCGACACGGGCAAGCCGAGCGAGCTGCCTCACCTGTCGGCGACGATTGAGAACCTGGTCGTCTCTCCCCGCGGCGCCTCGTACGCCCTCCACCTCGACGACAACTCGGCCATGGTCCTGTCGACGAGTGAGCTGGTGCCGACCTTTTACGTGTCTGGTCTCCAGTCGTCGACACTCGTGCAGTCGCAGCCCAAGGATGCCAGCATCCAGCGCGTGTGGCAGCCGGCCGAGCCCGTGACGCAGCCGATCCCTGCGCTCGTGGACCCGACGGATGCGTCTCGCGTCTGGCTCCGCGTGGGCAGCGGGCAGCGGGCCGGCGCGATGGGCGCGTCGCCGTCGGCATCGCAGCTTCAGACGTTTGACGTGGCGTCGTTCCGCAGTGTGGCCAAGCAGCCGCTGGCGCGCACGAGCGTGACGGAGTCCAATGTTACGACGCGCGGCATGCCGGTCACGGAGCCGACGGTTACGCAGCTGTGCACGTCTCGCGACGGCAAGTGGCTGGTGTCGGTGGACGAATGGCAGCCACCGGAGCGGGACATGAGCGGCATTCCCGGCGAGCCGTCTCTGCGCAACGAGTGGGCGCGTGACCGTCGCGAGGTGCAGCTCAAGTTTTGGTCAGCGCAGGACTATGCGCAGCAGCAGCAGCAGCTGATTGACGCGGCAGCTGCTGCCACGGCCGGGGCGTCTGCTGGCGGCCGCAAGAAGAGACGGAACAAGGACGACAGCAGCAACGATGTGAGATTGGGCGATCCGTTGTACGAGCTGATTACGCGGGTTGACGAGGCACACTTTACGACGCGGGCCGAGTCCATTTTTGCCGTGGCGGCAGACACGCGGCACAACAACCGGTTTGCGACGCTGGGCGACGACGGTGCCGTGCGGTTCTGGGGCACCAAGACGCGCGTGCGCGATGGCATTGTGACCAAGGACGACTTTGGCCGTCCGATTGTCAGCTGGCACTGCTTGCACTCGGTGACGCTGCCCCTTGGCGAGAGCGCGCAGAACAACGGAGGCCTTGGCGGTTCTGGATCTGTGGCTACGGCTGCTTCTGGTTCTGCTTCTACTGGTGCCGGTGCTGGTGGTGCAGGCAAAGGATCGCGGGACCACGGCTCGCGGGACCCTAAGAGCGGCAGCTACCGCGCTCGTCGCAATGGCGCGCTGGCGTATTCCGAGGACGGCTCGACCATTTTTGCGGCGTTTGGCGCGGCCGACGAGGCTATCGTGTACACGATTGATGCAGAGTCGGGTGCCGTGCTGAGCATGCTGCAGGACATGTTCCGGGGCGAGGTGCGCGGCCTGGCGGTGCTGGGCTCGTCGCTGATCATGCTGTCGGCCGACCTGCGCGTCTACGACATTGTGGCCGACGAGCTGCGGTACGGCATGCACCTGCTGGACAGCATCCCCGCGGCCGACATGAAGCTGGCGGCGTCCATGACGCAGATGGCCGTTGGCCAGCTGGCCAACACGTTTGTCGTGGCTGTGCCGTACAAGCTGTCGGCAGCCGTGTCGGGCTCTGGCTCGTCGTCGGCGCACCGTCTGGCCTCGCGCCTTCTCGTGTACTCGCCCGACCATGCCGAGCCTCTCTTCACCAAGAACCTGCCGCACCTTGTCGTGTCGCTGCTGCCGGCCGTTGGCTTGTCCGGATTCCTGGCGATTGACTCGGCCGCCCAGATGCTGTCGATTACTGATGCCGCCGACACGGCCGCGCTGGGCCAGTCGCTTGCCGACCTGAAGCTGCCAACGGATATTGTCGCCATAGAGAACAAGGATGACGAGGATGAGGATGCCGATGCCGAGGATGACAAGATGGAGGATGTCGATGCAACCAATGGCGTCGACGACAACATGGACGACGACGACGATGTCCACGACGTTGTGATTGCGCCGCAGAAGCTGCGCGACATTTTCGATGCGGCGCCGGTGACATCGGCCACGTCGATTGAAGAGCTGTTCTGGGAGGTGTCGGGTCTGCTGTCGGGTCTGCCGAGCATGGTCCGGGGGGCATGATATTGGTCATTATCAATGTCGCGAGCTCTTGTTTTTCTGTTTCTCTTTGTTAGCTCATAATTATTTCTTGTACATTTTTGTTTTGGATCTGGGGCGTTTTTTTTTTCTTTTATTTCATCTCTTTCTCTCTCTCTCTCTCTCTTTATTGATATTTGTGTTTTGTTCCATTTCATTGCATTTCGGTTTGTTTCTTTTTCGTCCTTTTTTTCACCCTTTTTGCTTCTTTCCGACATCGCACTTAAACGGCGATCTCCTCTCGGTGATGATTCGCCCTTTTTTGCCGATAACGCCATTTTTTCCTCTTTTGGCGCATTCGCGCCGTGAGGGGAAAGGTTGATCATGTGCTCCAATGCTGTCTTGTTGTGTTTTGTGTTTTTGTTGTCTCTTTCTTTTCTTTCCATTTCTATTCTTGTCCATGGCATTAGCATTTTTTTGTACTCTCCAAAATTCATTGTTTCATTGTTGTCTTTTCTGGCCGTCGCCGATATCCCCGCCATGTCCTTTACGTCGATCCCGGTGCTCGATGTGAGCCGAGCATTCAACCCCGAGACCAAGCCGGCGTTTCTCGATGACCTGCGCAACGCCTTGATCGAAGTCGGCTTCTTTTATATTAAGAACGTCGGCATTCCCGACGAGCTCTACGATGAAGTTGTCAAGGAAGGCCGGGCCTTTTTTGACATTCCCCCGGAGGACAAGTGAGTTGACACCCTTCTCCCCCCTCCCCCCCTCTCAAGCAATACGTCACTAACAAAATCTAGACTCGCCATCGAAATGAAGAATGCCCGATCGTTCCTTGGCTACTCGCGACTGTCAGCCGAGATCACCGCGGGCGCTGTCGACCACCGCGAGCAGATTGACCTGGCCACGGAGATCGAGGGACTGCCAACGAGCGACGATGTGACGCCGCTGTACAACAACCTGTTGGGCCCCAACCAGTGGCCATCGGACGCCGTGATGCCGCGGTTCCGGCCCGTGTTTACCGAGTTTATGCAGCGCATGGGGGAGATGTCCAAGGTGTTCACATCGCTCATGGCCGAGGCCATTGGGCTGCCGTCGACGGCCTTTGACCGGTACTTTGAGCCAGACCCGGCCAAGCAGCACCACAAGCTCAAGGTGGTCAAGTACCCCGACGTGGGCGAGCTCGGCGCGCCGGGCACCGAGGCGCAGGGCGTCGGCCCGCACAAGGACAGCATGTACACGACGTTTCTGCTGCAGGCCAGCGATCACCGCGGACTGCAGGCGCGCAACACGCGCGGCGCCTGGATCGATGCGCCGCCGGTGCCCAAGACGTTTGTTGTGGTGATTGGCCAGGCGCTCGAGGCGCTGACGCAGGGCGTCTGCGTGTCGACGACGCACCGCGTGCTGTCGCCCGCAGCCGGCGCTGGCCCGCGCTTCTCGATTCCCTTTTTCCAGGGCGTCCGCCTGAGCACGCCGTTTGCCGAGATGGAGCAGTACGGCGTCGGCGAGGTGCCCGAGGCCATCAAGGCGCAGCGGCGGGCTGTCGTCGAGGCCGACAAGGCGGCTGGCTTTACGGACACGGTCGAGTTCACGTTCCGGACAGGCGCCGCCGGCACATCCACGACGCTGGGCGAGGCGACGCTGCGCAACCGCGTCAAGAGCCACCCGGACGTGGGCGAACGGTGGTACCCGGACATCTTGGCCGATATTCGGGCAGAGCAGCAGCGGGGGTCCAAGCCAGCAGCGACGTCAGCCGTTGCCGTCTAAGGGGGAAGCAACGAAAAAGCACAGCATAGGTAATATCATCACCAAAATATAGCGTACAAAAAGTGCAAGAAATATGACGAATGAAACATGTCACACATTCACTTTGATCACTCTTTTGCTATCACATCCCACGTCTCAATTCCCCGTCATCTCATCACCCCCATAACACCATCCACCATGTGTAAATCTTAAGAATATAGAGAAAAGGGAAAAGTAAAAAACAGAAAATGAAAATGAAATGAAACGGCAAAAAAATAAATAAACGCCCGGCTCCTATGTGACACCTCGCTCTGTAGAGATTTCATTCGACTGTTGATGTACCAGCCACGTCTTTTTACACCATCATCTCTTCATCTTCTCATCTCCTCGTTCAACTCATCAACTCTTTGGCAGTCTCCTCCTTTGCCGTCGTCATTCTGGCGTCTATTTGTTAAAGTTGGGGAAGCAGTCGGCCAGCGTCTTGTTGTGCTTGTTGGAGGCGTGCTCGTTCAGACTAAAAGGTCAGTATAAGTCATTTTTGTCTTGTTTTTTCCTCTCAAACCCTCAAGTAACCAACGTACGCATTCTCGCGAGTGGTGCTGAGAAAGGTGGCCTTGCAGGTCTCGCACTGGATGTTGAGGGCCTTGGTGTTGGACTTGAGCTGGGACTTGGCCGTCGCGCCCTTCTCCTTGGCGTTGCGCTCACGCTTCTGCGCAGCCTTGGCACCCTGTGAGGAGTGTTAGCATTCGGCTTTGGGGACACGAGACAGACGACTTGGTCGACATGGGCGCAAGGAAATCTCGCAGATCGCAAGAGAGAGTTTTGAGGATTTTGAAATTCAAACCCCGCTTTGGACGTACGTTGCCGCCACCCATTTTTTATGATGTGTAAGGGGTTGAGGAAGAAAAATGAACTATCAAATGACAGAAAGGTGTCGTGAGCGTCGTCAACGTTGTTGCGCCGTTGTTGTCGTTGTTGATTGTTTGTGGTGATGAGAAGTTTTTTTTTTTTGGAGAGACTTTTTTTTCTCTCTCTCTCGCCTCATTTTCCCTCCTTCTCTTTCCGCTTTTTAGAGCCGCGGGGCGGGCGATTTTGGGGCAAAAAAGTCCGGACTAGGCGCCAATATAGCGCAACGAGCCCCGTATGGCTCGGGCGTAGCGTCGCCTGTAGACAGCCAGCAACCGGGTGGCCGCCCCCCCCCCGCAGAACAGGCCACTTGCACGTGGCAGCGCGTTGGGAATAGAAAAGGTACGTACCCTGTACCGCGCCAGACTATCGCGACGAGGCTGTCTTAATTCTGCTGCATCGACGCGCATTGTGCATAGTACCTAGATTGTGCAATTCATACTCGAGAACAACACCATGGCTCCGTCACGTATACCTTTGCCTGGCAAGATTACAGAGGCCGAATTTGCGGCCGCGCTCGAGCGATCACGAGATGTCTACGAAGCCGTATCCAAGGCCAAAGGATGTACGTTGTATGTGCGTCATTGGCATACTCTGATCTGTACTCTGGATACTGACATCATAGCCAAACCCGGCCAGCCGACACTGGCTGAGCTCGACAAGAACCGCTATGAGACGGCACCCAGCAAGTTTGGCCGTGCGCAGCCGCGTCCCATCATGGAAGTGTCTGACATGGTAAAGCTTGTCGAGTGGAAGCTGTAAGTCGTCTCTTCCTAAGAGCATGTGTGTTTTTTTTCTGTTCTTCCTTCCTTTTTAACACTCTAGACGGCATGGCAAGTTCCGTCCGCGACTGCTGGACATGGTGTCCGGCAACAACCCTGCGCTGGTAGAGAAGACGGTCAAGAAGATGGTCTCCGATTATGAGCAGGCCACTTCGAACAAGAGTGCGTCCTACTCGGATTACGCTGTGGCAGCAAGCAAGGCCGCCAGTACTCTCTGCGAGTTCCGCGGCATCGGCCCTGCCACGGCATCGCTGATTGTCTCCGTCTACTTTCCCGACCAGGTCGTCTTCTTTGCCGACGAGACGTTTGCCTGGCTGTGTGGAAACAATGGCAGCGTGTCGCCAAAGTACACGGACAAGGAATACAAGACGCTGGCCGAGCGTGCCGGCGAGCTGCTGCAGCGCTTTGATGGCAAGTTTGTGGCTCAGGATATCGAGCGCGTGGCCTTTGCGCTGTTTCGCGAGGGCAGCGTAAAGACGGACAAGGGAAAGGGAGAAGCCGGGGAGACAACAAAAGAGGAGACGGAAAAATTGGATGTCAAGAAGGAGACCACAAAGGAGGCGTCCAACGAACCTGCCAAAGAGCCCAAGAAAGCAGCTGTCAAAAAGGAAGAGCAACCAGCCAAGAGAAAGGAGCCTCCGGCTGATGAAACGGGACGGCGACGGTCACAGCGGCTGAAGCGTTGACGACGGGATACGATTGGAGCATTTGACAAATTGGGAACTATTGGCGTTTTTTTTTATATATATTTGTTTGTTTGATAGGTATGACGGTCTTGGGGCCTTGGGAAATAATCAACACATTGCTTTCTTTTGAATCATCCCAAGCACATAATTGCCCACCCAGGTGTTCAACCGACCTCTTATTTTCGTACAATCAGGAATGGAACCAGAGCTTGGTTTCTTCTGCTCAACAAAAAAAAAAAAATAGACACGCAAGTACATGGGAATGGAAAGATGGAAATCCACAAACAACCAGGAAAAGACGCAATTGTATCCTTCAAAGGACACAATGATAAAACCCATCACTCAGTCTGCACTGCATGATACGCCTGCACGTATTGCAGAGTACCGCAGCGCATCGCTGCTATACATCCACAGCTCATCCTTCGCACAGTATCAGCCATATCGATCGGCTGTAACCTCCACCCCTCAATCCTTTTCTTCCCAGCGCTTATTTGTCCTTGCGCGAACCCGGAAGCTCCTGTGTTGCGGTGTACTTGTCGCCGAGATCGTTGTACTCGCGCTGCAGACCGGCCGCCTGCTTCTTGAGGGTCTCAAGATCCGTCTCCTTCTTGGCCAGCTCGGCACGGAGACGGGCCACCTCGTCCGAGTCGGACTTGACACCACCCGTCGTGGCGGGCTTGCCAGCTTCGTACTTCTTGAGCTTCTCCTCGAGCTCAAGCACCTCGAGAATAAACGTGTAGGTCCGGTTCAGGATCAGCGAGAGGAAGAGCGTGAAGCCGCAGAGGTACATGTTGCGCTGGCTGTAAAACTTGCGGGCCTGCACCTCGAGGCGTTCATGGCCAAGAATGGCACTGAAATGGTCAGAAAAGGCAAAAGAAAAAAAAGGAGAAACCCGATTGTCATCTCCTGCTGGACAACCTACCCGGTGGTCGACGTCTCGGAAACGGCCTCAATCTCAGCCTGCACGCGGTAGACGCGGTTCGCGCTGTCGATAAAGAGAATGAGGATAAAGATGAATGTGATCTTGAGGCCGTATTGGATCTTGGCGACGAATGGGTTCTCGGCAAGGAACGTAAAGATCTTGCGGCGCACCGTGAAGGGGAACGGGATGATGAGCAGCATAAAGAGGGCCATTTCGGCCATCAAAAGCGCAAAGACCTGGGGACGAGGAGGCAGGGAGTCAGCGCCATGTTGACATCCCACATGCAGGGTCCAGGGAGCTCAAGCTCCAAGCATACTTACCAGAGAGTAGTAGAGCGTCATCTTTTTCTGCTGTGGTGGGCGTTTGTATTCCGAATTGTGACGATGCAGTCGTAAATTTAGGTAGGTGACCAAACGGCTTTAAGATTCTAAAGAATTTAAGGAGTCGGGGAGCAAAAGGCCAGAAGGGCAGGGACAGGAAGGAGGGAATGGAGCTCAAGAACAAAGAGCAAAACAGGGAAGGAAGGAGCTTTATTCTCTAAAAGCTTAATCAGGCAGCACCATTCGGAGTCCCTATTGGAAAGGACAGCTCTGCTCTGCTTTTTATTTTTTATTGCGGGCGGCCGCCGCTCTTTTTTTTTGCTTCTTTCCGTTTTTGGGGAGGTCGGAGGCGCTGTACGGCAGTACGGATACGTGGGGCGGGTGTGCCTCAGCTCAGCTCCCTCCTTCTCAGTGAACTTTGCAACATCCCTGTCACCCCAAAAAAGCCCCAAAGGGCCCAAAAAGACGCCGGATTCGACACACGAGACCGACGTCATTCCTCCAAGGAAGGAACGCGGGGCCAAGCAAGACAGTTTAGTGGGTCCTTGGCATGTGATCTGGGACCACTGTTTTATGTCATACCTCGACGAGTTGGGACCGAGAGAAGGCTGCGACTGTAGTGCCTTTGGCCGTTGCAAGTACGAGCGCAATGTATAGAATTTGGGGTAGTAATAAGTGCGACTGATCGTCATGAGAGATCATGAGGCTACGACAGGGGTTTGTTTACTTTGGAAATGTGATGATGCTGACACTGAGAGCCTGGGTGACAATGAAGCGTGATTATGCCAGGTAGGAGAGTAGCCTTTTTTTAATTGATACATAAAGATGGAAGACACGATACTGGGAATCGTATGAACAAAAAAATAAAAATAAAAAGCCAGCACACCTATATATATAAAGCATCCCGTCTTCCACGCACCGTTTATCACGATGAGCATATCGGCAGACTTACTCCGTACAAACGGAAGGTGCGATTCTCACCGCAGGTGGGTCCCACTTGCTGGATCTTTGGGCAAAAAGAGAGGCTTTTTTCCGCGGTTTTCGCATGGGGAAGGCACGTCCGGCACTCCGGTCACACTCTAATGTGGATATCGTTATCGTCTCTCTTTTTCGGCATTTTTCCTCTTTTTTTTTCCCGCTCTCTCTTTCTTTCTACTCGCCTCGTCAGTATTATTCTTCACCTTTACATCTCATCATGCCTTTTTCTCTCATGCGTGTCCGTGCCGCCCCTCGGCGGTAGTCCTTCTTGCGTGCAGCGATTTCCTCCAATCTCACATTCGTTTTTCTTTGATTTTTTTTGAATTACTATTTTCTTTTTAATTTTTCTTTTATACCCCTCATACCTACCTATACGGCAGACCTGCCCTTTATCTCTTTCCGTGCATTCCCCCCCGGCCGTCATGGACCCGGAGCATTTCCCGGCCATGCGCCTCCGGCCGGCCTATGCCGACATCATGGCGTGTTTGGATGCCATTGCAGCAGCCAATAGCAGCAACAGCAGCAGCAACGACAATGACGACCGTCCCGATCAAAGACAAGCTGCTGCCGTCTCTAGATACCTCGACAGCATCATCATGAACGATCTTTCCTGGCTCGACTCGGACGACGACCGGGATGCTGTCTGGGCTGCTGCCAGCCGTCGCATTGCCGAGCGTTGCGGCCGCACGGCCATGGGCGACATCACTCGCAACTGGCCTCTCGTTGTGACGGATCCCGATAACAAGCCGAAGCAGCAGACCATCGATCTTGTCATCAGAGAGCCCGCTCTCGTCGGCGACAGCCTCGGCTTCAAGACCTGGGGCACTGCCTACACCATGGCCCGAATGCTGCCCGGCATGGCCGCCTCGTCTTCTTTGGCCCATTTGTCACTCGACAAGACCACCGGCTCTCCCGAATTCCCCATCCTCGAGCTCGGCGCTGGCACAGGCCTGCTCGGACTGGCAGCGGCTGCCCTCTGGAAGGCCGACGTCATCCTCACCGACCTTGCCGATATCGTGCCCAATCTGGCGGCCAATATCGAGCGAAATGCCGACCTCTTGGCATCACGCGGCGCGCGCGCCCGTGCCGGTGTTCTCCAGTGGGGCGCTGACCGACAAGATCACACGCAAGACAACCAGGTTGTCGACCCTCTGCTCTTTCCCGCCGACCATCTCTTCCGCCTCATCCTCGTCGCCGATCCAATCTACGACGAGGAACATCCCGCGCTGCTCGCCGGCGCCATCCACGAGCAGCTCGCCATCAACGATCGCAGCGCCCGCGCCGTCGTCATGGTGCCGCTGCGCGACCGCAAGACGGAACAGATGGCAGCCATGTTTGTGGCCGAGATGGCTGGCCATGGGCTGGTGCCGATCGATGAGGGCGAGGTCGACGGACAGGACAGTGACTGGGGCGGCGGCAATGGCGGCAGCAACTTTGTCTGCTCATGGTGGACGTTTCATCGGGCATAGACCATGCATAACTGTAGACTTGACCATAGACGATATACGACGCAATGATGAACATGTAAAAAGCACAAAACGAAAAAAAAAGACACAATGTTAGACCGGTTTGACTCGGGGCGAAAGTATTACTTTTTTTGTGGGTCTGTCGAGGTACTTGTCAATACTTTTCATGGCTAGGCTGGCCTGAAGAAAATAACTGGAGAGAGCTGGTGAGAAGCTGTAAAAGCTGGCTGTTTTATTAAACAAAACCACGCATTTCGCTATATATCACTACAATTTGCCTATTTATACGCCCCTTAACTGGAGTTTTGAGAGATGCAAAGCTAACACTTGCAACACCGTTTTGTATTTCGATGTATATGTGGGTCCTTAACACATCTATGGGCCAATAGGAGTCCGCTGTCAAAACGTAATATTTTCGACTTTAAGGGCAGTTAGCCTTTGAGCTGAATCGCGACCGTTGAGTATTGGTTCGGGGTATCATGATGAAATAGCTCACTCGAAAACACTCGGCAACGTGATTGGCATCGTAGCTCATAATTTTCAGGCGCATTTCGCACAACATCTAGTCATGGCACTGACGCTCTCTTCCATGGATCATGCAGCAGCACAGTGCAGGTCACGTGCTGCGCGACGTACGCAGAGCCTCTAACCAACTCAAGGCAACTACAGGCTGCTGCGCCTTCCTCGAGCATATATAAAGCCGCTTTCCTCCTCCCCTTGATTTTTCTTGAATCTCCCCTTCTCTCTCTCATCTGCTCTTCAGAGAGTAGAGAGCTCTGTGATAACCAACAGCATTTCCTCCCCTTTCCTTGCCCCTTCCCTTTCCACTTCCCCCTCCTCCCCTTTCCACTGCTCGAGAGTCCACAACCCGCAGTCCTACGTCGTCCACTTCCTGTTTCAGGAAGGAGCGACCGGTCATGTCAGGCCAGTCGACTGCGGGCCGTCCCGATGACGCGCCCCAGTCAAAGGCTGAGACCCAGACCCAGACACAAGCCCAAGATGACTACGACCGTCACACATATTCCTACCCTGAATGGGAGACTGGTCTTCATATTGTCGACGACAAGTTCTCACGTCGCATCCCCCGGCCAAAGGATGGCATCTTTGCCCTGCCGCTGAGCAAGAGTGTCAACAAGTTTCCTCCGGCCGAGGACGTCACTCTGGGGGCTCTTGAGGCGCTACCGCTGGAACTGCTGTTTTCCATCCTGCGCGACCATGCCAGCATCCACACCCTCGAGACGTTTCGGCGGGTGAACCGCCGGGCCAATGCGATTGTTCACGAATTCAAGGCATACCGTTTGCTTGTGCAGTATGCACCCCAGCTCCTGTGCGGCCTCTTGCTCATTGGTGCCGGGTACCACGTCACTCTGGCCGACGCCTGGCGCGCGTTGACGACGCCCTATTGCGAGAAGCACAGCAACGATCCGACATGTTGGCGGTGGATGGACGGAGAGCAGGGCGCAGGTGCCTACCGGGATGTCTATGCCGGCTACGTCTACCTTCCGACATGTACACGCGCCTGCATCTACTGCATCCGCTACAACAACCGCTTCCGCCCCATGACGCAGGCAGCCGGCGAGCGCGCGTACGGCCTGGGCAAAGATCTCTATTACCCGGACATCCCCGATGACTACACCGTTGTGAACGACAAGTATGTGCCGCCGCCATTGCAGCCGTCGTCGACGACACTGTCACTGCCGAGCTTCCGGCCTCTGGCCGGCACGTACGGCGTGGTGTGGAACAGCGAGAAGGGTCAGGAGACATATGTCGACCGCGCGTCGCTGCTTCGTGCGGCCGTCCAGAAGCACGGATCTGTGGAGGCCATGCGTGCGCATGTGCGCGAGGCTGAAATGACGCGCGCCGAGGATCTAGTCATTCTCCAGATCAAGGATGACCGTAGTCGCAACAGGAAGCTCCGCACCATGTCGGAAGTTGACAAGGCCAGCATCCAGCCTGATCTGCCGGTCGAAGACATCACGGAGGCCATTCTTGCTGAGCGCCAGCGCCGGCGTGCCGCAGCAAAGGAGGAGGAGGAGAAATCTCAGCCAGGTCGGCCCATGAGAGGTCGGCCCATGAGCGATGCCGAGCTCGATGCCATCGAGGAAAGCCTCATACATACCGAGCAGACGGTCGTGGCTCGGGACATTCTGCTTGACACAATGCGTGAACTGCATGAACGCGAGGTATTTCCCTATACGCAGGCATGGATGGTCCATGGCCAACATGTCCATCACAACGCCGACAACAATCATGAAGGCACGCACGCCTTGCATCTCAATGCTGCCGTTCAGCCCGTGGCCCAGCTGGCTGCTCAGCAGGCTGTGCAGCCCCCATCAGCGACCTTGGCCGGGAACAGTCAGGCAGGGATTCATGCCACACCGGATTATCGGATGCAACTTCAACTTTTGGAGCATCAGAATGCCCGTCGGATGCAGATGGCGCGCCAGGAGCAGCAGCAGCAGCAGCAGCAGCAGCAGCAGGCGATGCAGCAGCAGGCAATGCAGCAGCAGGCGATACAGCAACAGGCGATTCAGCAGCTGCAGGCGATGCAACAGCAGCAGGCAATGCAGCAGCAGATGGCGATGCAGCAGCAGCATTTTCTGCAGCGGCAAATGCAACAACATAGGCAGGGGCAGATGCAACTGGAAGGGCGGATGATGCCGCAGCATCCGACAACACCAGCACCGACGCGCATCACCCAGCAGCAGGCACCGTTGGCCATTATGCTGGAACAGCGGGCACGCTTCCAGGCAATGCAGATGATGGCGGCAGGACAGTCTCATCAAGCGATACAGCTGGCGCGACAGGCTCTCATGGCGCAGCAGCCGTTGGGCAACACGCAAACACAGGTGGCCGTCATGCCCAACCAGCCGCCTCCTGCAAATGTGCCCAACGGTGCGGGCGGTGCCAACAACGCTCCGAACGCTGCGAACGTCACAAACGGCACAAACATACCTGCAAGAAACAATGTGTTTATGGGTGCACCAGCTCCGCAGGCACCGCAGACACTGCAACCGGTCACTGCACGTCATGGCCGCACGCCAATCGTGTCTGTGCGTCATCTGATGATGCAGGGGCAGCATCCGCATGCAATGGCATTGCACCAGCTGCGCATCACAGAGCCATTCCTGCCGGATCAGGGCTCAGGCCGGCTTGTGGACGGCGCAGAGACGGCTGCGCCGTTTGCCTGCGTGTCGCGCGTGCCGACATTGGTGGTGACGGGCGATGGGGACGAGGACGTGGTGGTCGAGTACGGCGCATACTGTAGTGCGTGCAGCCCGCCGGCGCATGTGGCGCGAGGTCAGTATGACAATACGGGCCGCTTTGTGCCGGCTCGGGTCGCGTTCCATGACCGCCGGCTGTTTACGCGCGAGACGTTTGCGCAGCATCTTGCAGCCAAGGGGCCCATTGTGGACGGCAAGCATGTGCCTCCCAAGGAGGAGAAGACCTGATGAGGCTCGATGCTGCCTGGAATGTAAAAGGAGAAAAAAAAATATGTTGAGTGAAGATGCATTGTGTATTTTGTACTCCTGGTGTGGTTTCCTTCTTTTTTGTACCTTAGTTTTTCCAAATGATTCCCTATAGTCGTCTATATGTACAATGAACAAGAACAAACATTTTTTTAACCCTCCGTCTATGCGTCCCGTCATCTTTTTTTTTCTTACTCATTCATCTGATTTTGTTGTCTTTTTTTTTTACCGCTGGACCTAGTTCTTGCGCTTGGCCTCAATCTCCTTGATGTGCTTAGCAATCAGCTCCTTTTGCATGTGCGGCGGCGCCGGGGCGTAGTGAGAGAACTCCATCGAGAACTCGCCCTTGCCCTGCGTGGCGGCGCGCAGGTCGGTACTGAAGCCGAACATGGCGTTGAGCGAGCAGTCGGCAATCAGGGTGAAGTCGTCGGTGCCAATCTCGGTGTCGACGACGGTGCCGCGCTTGTTGATGAGCATGAGAATGTTGCCCTGGAACTCGGCGGGGGCGGAGATGGTGGTGCGCATGAGCGGCTCGAGGATCTGGCCGCCGGCCTCCTTGAAGGCCTCGCGGAAGGCAAACTGGGTTGCCAGGCTGAAGGCGTGGTCCGACGAGTCAGTGACGTGCGTCGCACCGTCGACGATGACCATGCTGGAGCCGATGACCTTGTGGCCGACCTGGGGACCGCGCTCGCAGGCAATCTCAAAGCCCTTGCCACAGGCAGACAAGAACTTGTCGGGGATGTTGCCGCCAGCGACCCGCTGCTCAAAGATGTTGTCCTCGGGGCTGTTGGGGTTGGGCTCGATCCAGCCGACGACGCGGGCATAGTCACCGGGACCGCCGCTCTGGCGCTTGAAGAGGTAGTCAAACTCGGCCTTGCGCGAGATGGTCTCGCGGTACGAGACGCGCGGCTGGCCGACCTCGCAGTCGACGCGGTACTCGCGGCGCAGACGCTCGACGTAGATCTCGAGGTGCAGCTCGCCCATGCCCGAGATGATGGTCTCCTCGGACTCCTCGTCGACGTGCAGACGGAAGGTCGGGTCCTCGCGCTGGAAGCGGTTCATGGCCTTGGAGAAGGCGTCGGCGTCGCTCGTGCGCTTCGGCTTGATCGAGAGCGACATGACGGCGTCGGGCACAAACATGGACGTCATGGTGTAGGGCATCTGGCCGTCGGTAAACGTGTCGCCCGAGGCGCACTCAACACCAAACACGGCGCAGATCTCGCCGGCGCCGACCTCGGAAACATCCTCCATCTCGTTGGAGTGCATGCGCACAATGCGCGGAATGCGCACCTTCTTGCCGGTGCGCGAGTTGAACAGGTGCGTGCCCTTGCGCAGCGCGCCCTGGTAGACGCGGATGTACGTCAGCTGGCCGTAGGGGTTCTCCTCAAGCTTGAAGGCCAGGCCGACAAACGGCATCGAGTTGTACGGCACCAGCGACACGGGCTTCTCGTCCTGCGCGCGGTCCAGCGCCAGGTTCTGCACCTCGCCCGGGTTCGGCAGGAAATCGCACACGGCGTCGAGCATGGGCTGCACGGCCTTGTCGCCCAGCGCCGTGCCCATCAGCACGGGCGTGAACTTGAGCGAGATGGTCGCGCGGCGGATGGCCGCCTTGATCTGCGCGGGCGTCGGCTCCTGCTCCTCGAGGAAGAGCTCGGCCATCTCGTCGTCGACATCGGCCAGCTTCTCAATCAGCTCCTGGCGCTTCTCCTTGGCCAGCTCGACCAGCTCCGCGGGGATCTCGTCCGTCGTCTTGAGGTGCACGCCGCGCGCGCCCGAGTTGCGGATCGCGCCCATGTTGATCAGGTCGACCACGCCCTCAAAGTCCTTTTCCGAGCCGATCGGGATCTGCACCGCCGCCGCCGCAATCTTGAGCTTGTTGTTGATGCCCTCGACCGCCTTGAACGGGTTGGCGCCCATGCGGTCCATCTTGTTGACAAAGCTGATGCGCGGCACGTTGTACCGCTTCATCTGCCGGTCCACCGTGATCGTCTGGCTCTGCACGCCGCTGACGGCACACAGGATCATCACCGCGCCGTCCAGCACGCGCAGCGCCCGCTCCACCTCAATCGTAAAGTCAATGTGGCCCGGCGTGTCGATCAGGTTGATGTGGTACGTCTCCTCCTCGTTGGTCGTATCGTTGCGCTTGCGCCAGTCGCAAAACGTCGCTGCCGACTGAATCGTAATGCCGCGCTCCCGCTCCAGCTCCATCGAGTCCATCTTGGCGCCCACCGAATCGCGGCCGCGCACCTCGTGGATCGACTTGATCCGGCCCGTGTAGAACAGCACGCGCTCCGTCACCGTCGTCTTGCCACTGTCAATGTGTGCCTATGCTGTTAGTTGTCTGGCGTCGTTCTTGAAGTTCGTTCTTGAAGTTCGTTCTTGAGGCAAACCCAGCCCCCACCCCCTTCACCTTCACATACAGCAATACCAATGTTGCGAACACTGGACAGCCGCTTGGCCTCTTCCGAGCTCATGTTGGCTGCAACGGACTCGGCCGTCATGTTGGCAGCGGCTTCCTGGGCAGCCTTGATTCTAGATTGGGGGGCAAAGAACAAAAAAAAAAAGAGTCAGCATTAAGCCCCGATGTCGACAGTTATAAACTTGTGAGAAACATACGCCTCTTGAGCGGCACTCATGTTGCGCAGGTATGCACTGCTGCTGAATCGTTGGCGGTGGGGGTTGGAGCGGTTGAGGGTCGAGGAGGAGGAGGGGGAGGAAGCGGGAGTCGAGGAGGTCGAAGAGGTTGATGCCGACAGCGGTGAACGGGCAACAAGGCTGTACGGCCGTGCTGCCAGACGCGGGCTGCCCGACAGGGCGGACACCGCCCGGCATGTGGTGCGGCGCATCGTGAACGGGTCGAGACCGAAGGATCGGGGAGAGAAAAAAATACAAGGAAAAAAAAAAGGCCAGTCAAGGCTACCAGCTCGGGACGTTCGGCTGGTCTCACGGTAAAAGCGACACGGAAAAAGAAAAGTCGCGAGGGCACAGGACTGGCAAAGAAAAAAAAAGGGAAGCACCACAGACGGTGAGGTGGGGATGTGGTGGTGAAGGCGAGAAAGGCGACAAGGGAAAAACCAGCCCGATGCTGTTTTCTTTTACCCTTTTTTTGGTCTGAAAATTTCAGGAACCAAATCTTGTACCTTTCCACATCATTTTGCAGGAGTGGTACTTTTGGCGTACATCGATAGCGCCAACCAATCAAAACCTCCCAATTCTTCACAGTTCAAGAATTCAAAAAAAGTTCCCTTCTTAAAAATAAGAGTAAAAATAATTATTCCAAATGAATGATATATGATGCTCCTCTATGCCCCAAAGCAGGTGAAAATAACAAAAGAATACATGTACAAAGTGCGTAAGATGTGACGGAAGACACGAAAGAAAAAAGTCGAACCATGAAAGAAATGAGGGAAAAACACCGATCTCGGAAAAAAAACAAAAATGTATAGTGAAAGTTACCTTGGGGTATCAGATGTGTATGTGTGTGTGTGTGTATGTTTGGCAACGGCAACGTCACGACGCCTTCGCCCATAGCTTCCCCTTCTTCGACCTTCTCCCTCTCTATCATACCCGTGTCTTCAGGCATCGTCTGTTCGGCCCCGTTCTTTACAGAACCAAGAGACCGCCGGCAACAAACATAGTGGCCGAGACAAAGATGGTGGCCATGAGACCCGTGGGCACACCCAGAGCGCCAGCAGCACCGTCTTGGTCGTCATTACCAAAACCATCCGCAGCAGCGCCAACGCTGCCCGACGTGGGCACGGCCTTGTTCTGGTTGGGTGCATCGGTGGCCGACGGGATGGGCGCACCCGAGCTGGCAAAGGCCACAACGTTCGACGCGGTGGCGTTGAAGTTGGTCTTGGCCAGGGCAATCTGGTTGTTGGCCAGGTCGTAAACGACGTACGCCGAGCGCAGGAACGTGTCGCCCAGGAGGAAAGGGAATCCGGTCGTGTTCTGGATGCCAAACGTGCATGCCGACTGGCCGGCAAAGGGGCCGGACGGAATGGGAGGGTTCACGTCCTGGCCGTTCGAGCTGGTGGCAATGTTGATGACGAGCTCGTCAATGGGCACGTCGATCATAGCGCCGCCGCTGCCGCCAAACTCAAAGGTGAACTTGGCGCCGGTGTTGGCACGGGTGCAGGGAATCAGGGCTGACTGGACCTCGGGGAAGTAAGCCGCACCAGCCTCCTTCCAGATGGCCTCGGCCAGATCCTGCGGAACGTAGGACAGCGTGGTACCCGAGTCAAGGACAACGGGCGCCGGGAACGACGTCGACGGGAGCTGGTCGTCGCCGCTCGAGCTGACGGCGTGCACTGCCGACAGCGCCACGACAAAGGACGAGATGCTGTTGGTCGTGGGGTCCTCGAGAATGTTGACCTTCATCAGGTCACCGGTAAACTTGGACGTGTCAATGCCGCCAAACAGAATGCTGCCCGTGCTCGCATCTGCTGGGTGTTAGAAACTGGTGAAACAAGCAGGAAACCTTTACTTCCACTTTCCCGCGCAATAGACTCACCCAAATCGTTCAGCCACAGACTGTACGCGGGCGACTTGATGACGCCGTCTGCCACCATGGCCAAGGGAAGGTTGTTGTAACCCCTGCTAAGGCTACCCTTGGTGGCCAAGGACGCCTCCTCGGCCTTGAAGCCAACGCCCACGAGACCAAAGTTGATGTCCGTGTCCTCGCCCAGACCCATGACCATCTTGGACAGCGTGCTCTCGCCAATGGTAAAGTCATCGGTGATGTAGCTGCCTTGGGCATGGCTGCCGTCAACGTAGCGGATGCTGAACTCGTCCTCACCAACTACGTCAATAGTAGACGACTTTTGAGAGTTGACTGCGAGGGTAATTGTTAGTAATCAGAAAATTGAATGTCGAAAATGAGGCAAGAAAATAAAATAAAATAACCCACATGAACCAAAGCTGCAGCCCTTGCTCTGGTCCTGGCCGCCGTCATTGCCAAAGGGGTCGCCAAAGGGGTCAAAGCCGCCGCCGTGGCCGCGTCCCGATGTCTGGCAGACGCTGGCCTGGCTCGAAGGCATCCATGTGTCGCTGCTTCCCGTGTCGAGCTGCAGTGTGAGCTTCTGCGGCGGCGTGCCGACCTGGCAGTCAATGTAGTAGCCGCCTTGAAGGACCTCGTTCTGGATGGTGACTTGGTCGCTGTTGTCGGCGCGCTTGTTCACGCGACGGCTCGCATTCGGGTGAAGATTGTGGCGTCCAATGTCGAGCTGCACGACATTCGCGGGCTTTGCTGCCTGGACGGCTGCGGCGAGCACGGCGCCGGCCGCAATAGATGTGCCGCGCATGACTTGGTGAAGAAGAAAGCACGAAAAGGGACGGGAAGGAAGAAGGATGGCAGAAGCGGTGTTGTTTGGTTGGTCGGTCGGATAGAGCTGCAGTTTTTCGGAGATGGCGGCGAATAATAAAAAGAGACAACAGAGACGAAATGAATCCAGAAGAAAAGACAAAGGAAGGATCCAAGATCAGGGATGTCGAGTTTGTTAAAAAAAAAAAAAAGGAAGGAGCGATGCTTAAAAAGAAAAATAAAAACACTAGAAAAAGGAAACTGCCGGTATATGATCACGCAGTCTGGGGAAGGAGCGACGAGGTTAGCGGATCAAAAGCGAGAAAAAGGAAGCAACGGACGGAACGGGATGACGAGGACAGTGGGACGCATACGCGAGAGGATACTTTGCGGATTGGCCGTGGCTGAGGTCATTGCGTGTGCGACGGCCAGGTGACGGGCGCCAGAGTTATTAGCGCATACTCCGTAGTAGGTAATGGGGGCGACCGCCATATCGAGTCACAATACAGTACTCCGTAGTACATTCCGGAGTACATGTATATCTTACGCTTTTACTGTAGAGAGTAAGCTTGGCAGTGCTCGGGCGCCCGTTAACTGGAATCAGCATGTGGCTGGCAACACATTTTTCACCATTCGTTCCTGCTTTAAAAAAGGGAATCTCACGCCGCACAATATACAATTGCAGCAGTACCAAATGCGCTGTGAGCAAAAAGGCACTGGATGCGGAAGGCGCATATTGGAAACACAGTCGCGGTTTCCCTGAGGTGAGGATCGGTAGCCCTGGAGGGTTACATCCAGGGGTACACGGGTCTTGGCGTGCATTCTGCATGCGGACAAGTACTTTTGTAGGCGACGGGTCGCACCTTCTTGCTGATGTGGGTACCTTCTGGATGTACCTGGGCCTCGCACCTCAGATCGCTGTAGCTGGCGCACAGACGGTGCAAAAAGTGCAGTTTTATGCACAAAAAGTACCGACGGAGGCAATACGGAGGCAATTCCCTAGTACCCACAAACCACACAGGAGTACAAAGTGCACTGTCTGACAGTTTCTCTCAGCTTTGCAGCTTTTCTGAACTCGTGCACCGCCACATGGAAAGGGCGCATGTCTTGGCATCTCGGCATATCTGATTACAAAGTCATTGTTTGGCCGTCGATAAAACTGCACAAGGCTGTGTGCAGAACACGCAGGAAGTCGTACAGAGTACAACTCCCGCGGATTGCTGGGCGTTCTCCGTTTGGCGCGCGCGAGCGCCAGCGATGAGGTGGTTGCCGCTCTGCATGTGCATTACAGTGCGCATACTGTGGCGACGTGGACGGTTGCGTGTATGACGAGGCAAGTGCGACGGAACAAGTCGCAAAATGCGATACAAGTATGGAAGGTGCTCCTACTCCGTACTGCCGTGCTTGCCCATGTTTTGAAATCGGCCTCTAACAGTCACCGTACATGTCGATTCAAGTGAGACCGACATGAGACGCGGCTTTGCCTTTTTTTTTTCTTGGTCTTTCGGCAGTGTTGGTCGCATGGTCGGATGCAACTAGTCCTATTGACACCCAAAGGGGGGCCTCCCACTAGAGTTTTCAGGAACCGAAAAATCCGACAGCAGTGAAGATCAAGGAAAAGTACCTACGTGTCAATATTTTTTCCATTTGCCATATTTTGCTCCTGAGAGGCAAAAATTACGGAGTACAGAGCGAACAAAAGACACACGTACTCCCTACCGCGCGTACCATCTTACGTATTACATTGCACGGGGGTTCACGTGTGTTGAGCCGATTCGGCCGTGATGCTCAAAGCGGTGGATAAGTGTATCTTACGGTGTACGATGCTTGATGCCATGGTGATATCTCGGGAAGGACAAGAAGAGACGTTTGTTATAAAAGTTTTGAATAATGAAAGCAGTAATTAACTTTATTAAAATAGCAAGCTCCCATTCAAATATTTTTGAAACCCCAAAAAAACAAAAAAGGCAAAGAACCCCCAAAACTCCAGCTATGCAGGATAGAAAGAATGCTCAGAAAGAATATAAATCATCCCTCCACGAGCGAACAAAGAATAAAACCAGAGATATACAGAGGGGAAGAAAAGGGGAAGAAAGGCAAAGCGGGATGATTTAAAAAAGAAGGACACTCTCCCTAGACGAAAATTTGGCCCAGCCGGTGGACGAGCAGCGAAACGCAGCCTATGCCGGGCCGGCAGCACCGTCCTGGTAGACGCCGAACCCGCCATCTTCGCTTGGCTTGTCCGTCTTCCACATGCCGTTGAGCATGGGACACAGCTTCTTGTTCGTCTTGATATGGCCTTGCTGGCCGCAGTTGGCGCACTTGCGCGTGGTGCTGCCGCGCTCAATAGACGGAGCAGGCGCGTCCGGATCGCCGTCGTGAATCTGCAGCTGGAGTGCCTTTTGCTTCTCGCGCGCATGACGGCGCTCTTTGTTCCGGTTAAGACGGGCCTCTTCTGATTCGAGTCTGTGTGTGGGTGGAGGTAGGGTTAGCAAAGGGGAGCAAAAGGAAGCCCAGAGAAGCGAAAGTTCATACTTTTGCATAAGAACGCGGTCATAATCAAGGTTGCCCGTAGGCTTCACAGAGTAAGGACTAAAATTAGGGTCAGTACAATGAAATCCAAAGAAAGAAAAAATGTGAAAAGGGAGTCAGGGCGGTATATTGCCTCGTCACGTACTCAATCATTTCCATGTCAATGGATGCCCGCTGGCGCATGTACTGCGAAATGACGCCCGGGTCGTGCACAATCTCTGTTCTGGTGTGTGTCTGGCCCGTCTTGGCATCGCGGTACGTCCGCGTAATGCGCAGCTTGCGCTTCTCGGGGGCCACGGACATGCTCGGCTTGCTCAGCTGGCTCACACTGTCGTCGAGATGGCGCGCCGTTGTCGCCATCATAGCCGTCTGTGCTTCACGCCCGTCACGTCCGTCTTTGCCGTTGAATCGGTCATCCTCATCATCCTGCGGCTGCACGTCCTCGTCGTCGTGCGGCGTGGCGTCCTCGAGCGTCGACCGCTGCGAGGCCCAGATCTTGCGGATGGCGTCGTTGTACAGGGCCTCCTGCTTCTTGACGTTGTACATGTGTCCATTGTTGGCTTTGCGCTCGCGCTCCATGGCGTCCGCCGACGTGGCCGCCGGGCCGTGGATGGCACCCATAAAGCCACCCTTCATTGACGTGCGGATGAAGCTGAAGCCCAGGCCGCGGCCCGTCGGATCACCGGCGCCGTGCAGCTGGAGCATAGCCTTGCCTGCACAGGCGTCGATAAACGACTTGGTCGTCTTCCACGGAACCATGCTCATCGCAAAGTTCTCCTTGTCATTGTCTTCATCGACGTCGTCAAGCGCCGCATTGTCGTCAAGCTGGTAGCCGTTCTGCGCCAGCTCGTTCTGGCCCACCTGCATCGCGTCGTGCAGACACACTTCGTCCGGCTTGATCATGCTGTTGATCGTCGCCAGGTCCATGTGCGCGTCGTTGGCCCTCAGTCCCCACGTCTTGCTCTCCTTGTCGTACAGCAGGAACTCTTTGAGCTTCTGCCGGTTCTGCGCATCGTTCGAGTCCTTGACGTGCGCCGTGATGTCCGACAGCGACACCGACCCGTTCTTCTCAATCATGCGGTACGCCACCATCTTCAGTCGGTTCTTGCCCAGCGCCGTCACCTTGCGCGAGTGCGGTCCGGGCACCTCGGCCAGCGGAAACGTCTGACCCACCACGTACAAGTGGTCAATCTTGCGCAGGTAGTACCATGTGCCCTCGCTGCTTGTGTGCGTCCGGCCAAACAGGAAATCGGTCGGTCGCGCTTCGTGCTTGAAAATGGGCGCGTGGAACATGGGGTTGTGCAGCGTTGGTACCACCTCGCCAGGGTCCACCGAGCCGAAATTTGAAAAGGGCGACTTGTCCTCGGGCAGCAGAAACGACAACTCGCCGAGCTCGGGCCTGGCCGGCTTCTCGTCCTCGCCCTTGGTCTTGCGCCGGTAGTAGTTGATCACCTTGTTGCCCATGCCAAAGTTGGACAGCACCGTCGGAATCTCTTCGCAGTACTCGAACAGCACGGCCGTCGAGTTGTCGCCAAGCGACAGGTCCCTGGACGTGGCAAACATTTCGGGGATCTTTTTGAACTTCCAGTCGCGCTTGCCCACCTTGTGCAGCCGTGCCATGCGCACACTCTGGCCCATGCCACGGCCCACCTTGAGCTGCGGTCGGTGGTAGTCATGCGGTTCCGGTCCATAGCGCGTAATCGCATAGTACGGCCACAGCAGCTTGAGGGCTGGCAGACTGTGCTCCACCTGGATGTTGGTGTGTTGAGCACGCACCCGGTGCTGGTGGCTCTCCTTAAGCTGCTCGTAGGCCTGGTCGTTGGAGTAGTTGAACCGCGTCGCCAGATCCCGCACCAGCCGCCCGTTCGGCAGCCGCTTCTGGCCCGGCAGCTTTGTGCGCTTGGCCTCGCGCTCGCTGTCGCCCATGTCTAGCAGCAGACGGTGGTCGGACATGTCGAGATACACACGCTTGGCCGCGCGCTCCGTCGCCTGTTCGTAGCGGTCAAAGTTGGGAGCTGTGTACCGCGGGAGGGCCGGCAGACCGTGATCCACAATGATCTTGCGCTTCTTGGGCACGGCCGATCCCAGAATCTCGCGCTCCCACTCATCCTGGTCGTCGGCATCCTCCCGCTTGATACGCTTGGTGCCGCGCAGGGCGTTGGCAGCATCAACATCCTCCCCGGGCGGTGTCAGCGGTGCCGGCACGACCGGCCCAACAATCTCGTCCCAGTCGGCACAAGCAATAGCAAAGTCTTTGAGCGTAAACCCTCCCACAGGCTCGTCCTCCTTATCGTCGTCAAAGGGGTCGTCAAAGATGTCGCCGCTATCAAAGGCTGTCGGCTCAGGTGTCAAGAGCGAAACGCATCCCTTGGAGGCAGCATTGGCAATGCGCTGGGGGATGGTGGCCTGGGCCGTGCCGGGAATGCGGAACAGCTTCTCCTGGTCTGCCTCGAACTCGAGACTGAGCTTGGTCGGAAGAAGCGGCTTGGGGATCTTGTTGGGCTTCTTCTCCGTCAAGTAGAGCGGTTTGGGCGCGAGCTGCTCGTTGAAGTTGAGGATCTTACCCTTCTCAAATGTTGGGAAGGCCATCTTGACAAGCTCGACTAGGTTCTCTGCCACCGGGGGGATGTTGGGGTCCTGGTTGTCCTGGTTGTCGCCCTCGTGGCCGTAGTCTTCGGGAAAGTTGAGTGCGCGATCGCTGTCGGTCACGGTGAAGGGGTCGTTGGCCGCGGGCGATGGCGAGCGGCCGGCCGCCACGTCCGTCTTGGAGTCATCCAAGTCGTCAACGTTTGTCGAGAACGTGTCCTTGCCGACCTCTGCCACGGAGAATGTGCCATCACCGTCGTTCTTATCTGATGAAGGCGAACCCAGGCCAAGATCATCGTCGGCCGACATCAAATGGTCGCCAAACAGGTCGTCGGTCTCATGGCTGGTTCCGGTGTCGTCGACCAGGCCCGGAACAGGGCCGCTCGTGGCGGCATCCTCCTCCTCGGGCAGGTCGTCGTCGCTGATATCTTCAAAATCCTCGGCATCGTCTGCCTTGCCCTCCTGGCTGAACTTGATGTTCAAAATGTCGGCCGGCAGACCACCACCTTCGTTACCCTGCTGGCTGCCAGCCAGAAGAGACATGATGGCTTCGTCATCGCGGCTAGCCGTGCGCTTCCAGTCATCTTCGTTGAACGAGGCGAACTCGCGATCATCTTCGTGTGATTCTGTCATGGCTGAAAAATGTAATGTGAGATCCGGGCGAAAGTGATTTGATGGTCGATGGCAAGGTCGATGGCAATATCAAGATACGTTTGTCGGGGGGTATTAGGATGGATATTGCGCAGCGCAGGGACGTGTGCCACACGCGACCACGCTATATCATTTCGCGTCGTTCCTATGTCTTCTATGTGTCCTTTCCAGTTGAAATAGATGTCCTCTATGGGTGGGTGTCGATGAAGATCTCACGAAGAAGACCTTCTGAGGAAATTTCGACAACCACGTCGCGACGCTTCCTGCGCGTCGTGCCCGGTCGCGAAGACGCGGATGCGAAAGATGCGCACCTCCGGAGTTTATGAGGTCGTGAGTAGCGCTAAAAAATGCGGGGGATGTCGCTCGTCGTGTACGCGACCCCTATGGTCGTGCGATGATGTAGGTGGCGGTTTGGTGATGTAAAAATCGATGGTGAGAAGCTGAGGTTTGATGGACAAGGCACGTCAAACGAGAGGAGGCAGGCGCGACCGCGCATTTCAGAATTGTGGGGTATGTCACGTGTATGCTTATTCATCCAAGGAGAAAGCAGGCCCAAAGTCTACGGAGTACTTCGTATATTTGCCCCATGCAAACTAACGATATTATCTCGCAGAAGAAATATCGAGAGCGTGTCACGATTTTCCTTTGATCAGAAAATGCATCACAGTGATTCCGGTGATAAAAGTGAGTATTGTGAGATAGACAGCCATGTCGCGAAATCAAGGACAGGAGGGCGGTTATATAACTGTATCTTACAGAATAGGATTTTTTTTGCTTAATAAGCCGCACATCACAAAAATTACAGTGCCAAACCCAACTTCACCTTATAATCGGCTAACAAATAGCACAACTAGATCAAAATCGCTGGCTCGGCTCCGTGCAAATCGAGCAAACAAAAATAATAGCATCATACATCAGGGGTATATTTATAAAACGTAACTCTATGATTCCGCTTTCAAAGAAAAAAAGAATATTACCGCCTTTGCCTCTTGGCCGTTGGGGTGGGCTGCGGTTTTAATGCTGGAGCTTCGACTTCATCTTCTGAAGCCTCCTCCTCGTCATCATCATCCTCCTCTTCGCCATCTTCCTCCTCTCCATCTTCGTTGTCATCCTCGCCGACGTCACTCTCCTCGTCACTGATCGTGCCGATGGATATTAAGTCATCGTCGTCGTCGGATCCGAAGTCGCTTGGTGCGCTGTCAGTGCCGAAGCCGCCAAACTCTTCACCATTCTCCTCTTCGTCCTCATCGTCCTCGTCCTCTTCATCATCATCCTCGTTCTCGTTCTCAGCCTTGGAGTCGGCCTTTGCTTCCTCCTCGGCCTCACCCTCGTCGCGCTTGCGCTTCTTGGGCTGCTCACGACCCTTTTGGCTGGCTTCCTTCTGCTCCTCGGGGGTCAGCTCGGGCGGCGGCGTAAACCATGGGATCTTGCCGCGCAAAAAGTCGTTGAGGACAATAATGGCTGTGCCGTCGAGATCGGGCTCGCCACCAGCAATAAGCCGACCACGTTTCCGCGACAGCTTTTCCAAAAAGTCGTTGCCGTCGGTCCAGTCGCCAATTTCGTAGGTGCGAGCAACGTGGTGCTTCTTTGTGCGCTTAAGCACAGCCTCGATGTACTGCGCAGGGTTGTCAATCTTCTCCGTGCGGACAGCACCGCGAAGAAGAATGTCCTCGGGTGTGGCGTGCGAGTCGGGCGGCACGATACCCGGGCAGTCGATGAGGTAAATGCGCTTCATCAGACGGACAAACTGCCAGACCTTGGTCTCACCCGGAATGGGAGCAACATTGCACGTCTTCTTGCCCAGGAGGGCGTTGAGGACAGAGCTCTTGCCGACGTTGGGGTAGCCGACAAGGCCAACGCTGATTTGCTTGCGGTCCTTGTGCAGCGTGGAGAACTGGCGGAGCAGGCTGATGAGCGAGCCCTTGCCAAAGGGGTTGGTGACGGAAGCGCGGAACGCGCATGTCGGGACAGTCTTTTGCAGAGTCTTGACCCAACGAGCCTGATTTGGTTAGATGTGTTTTGAGAGGATGAAGGGGAAGTATGTGTGTGAGAGAGATGAAAGGGAAAGAAGGAAAGGAGAGAGATGGTAAAAAAAAACAAAAAAAAAGAAAGCCAGAAAGATATGTCTGTATCACTACTAAGAAATTCCGGCACGGGTGGAATGCGGATTTCAACTCAAAGCGATGCAAAAAGATTGAATCTCGGTATAGACTTCCAAGACGGAAGCTAGAGGCAACACAGTGGACATGTAAAGACCAAGGGTTGTGAGAAACAATGGGTTGATTTCCCAACGTTGTAACGCAAGTGATCCATGGAGCGACGGACAAAGCCGACGAGGAAAACTTCCTGACAAAAACATTGGGGTGCAGGGGGGAAGGGGGAAGATGAGGTGGTATGGGGAGATCGGGAAAATAGAATGGTGAGCGCAGAAAAACTTACAGCAACACTTGTAGGAACAAGATCACACTGGACAGTTAGCAAAGGAAACTAAACAAAAAAAAGATGTAAAGACATGGACGTGTTGCTGAGGCTTACCTTGTTCAGAATGTAGATGAGGTGCTTGTGAGGCGCCTCCTTCTTGAGGTAGTCGTGGATGGTGCGGCAAGTGGTGCCAATAGGGTCGCGGGCATCGAGAACGTGGATGATAACATCCGACGAGTCGATGGTGCGGTACAGCTCGTTCCAGATACGGCGACTCTGACCCTTGGTGAAGATAGGCTCCATCGCGGTGGCCGCCTTGGTGCGAGCGTTCTCGTCCGCGACGAGGGCGGGCGTGTCGCCCATGTTGTCCATGGCATTTTCGACAATCTCACTCTCGACACCCTCAGCCAGCGCGGCCGCCGCACTCAGCAGACCGTTCTGGACAAGCAGAGAGCGGCGGTCGTTGAACGACTGCATCGTCTGCTTGGCCGAATCGGCGAGGTCCTCGATCGAGCTGACGTCGAGCCGCACGCGTTTGCGTGTCGCCTTGCTGCCAAACACGTCGCCAAACGAGTCGGCCAGCACAGGCTTCTGCTTTGAGAGCGACGAGTCGTCGCGGATCAGCGTCATCGGCAGCTTGTTGGTCTTGAGCAGGTACTGGAACGGGTTCTTGGCCTGCTCAGCCATGGCGCCACGGAAGGCCGTCAAGCTCTCCTGGCTGATGACACGCGAGTTCTGGAACCATTTCCGGTTGGGCTCGATCACGGCCGTCGGGATATCACGGCTCTGGTACGCCGCCGCCTTCACCACCTTGCCGCTGGCATCGTGCTTGGCCTTGCCCTCCTTGAAGATGTTCAGTTGACGGGCTTGTTCTAGATAGGGGGGGAAACAAAAGGTTAGCAAAAGGGAAGGTGCGCAAGAGGCAGAAAAGGATGAAATGTTCGAGAGGGAAGGTGCAACTCACTTGCTGTGCGGTAAAAGTTCTCGCCCTTGACTTTGATGTTTCCATCTTTCGTCTTGCCCTCGCGGACACGACGGGTCGCTTCCTTTTTCCTTGTACCCATGATGGCTGTTGTTGTGATGGAAAAGTGCCAGTAAAAAAAAGATATGCAAAAAGAGACGCGGTAGGATGCAGGAAAAGAGAAAACGGAGATGGCGGCGCGGCTTTTGAACTTTTTTTTCTGGTATCGTTGATAAGGAAATTAAAGTGGGTACCGGGAGGCTGGAGAGCAGCTAGCAAAGCGAGCTTTTGGCCGCTAGTAGGTGGGGAGCGTTGCGCAAAATTTGTTCTTCCGATTAGCTGCTTAGTCATTTTGCATCCTGCAATTTTCGAGAGTTGGAAGACATCGCGTGAATTCAAAACGTCACGATCAGACGAGCTGAAAAGGGGATAAGGGCATTTTTCGTCAGCGCCCCGTCCCTCACACATACGCACACACACACACCATGCCGCCACGACCAAGAC
Source organism: Intubia oerlemansii (assembly GCA_020002355.1). Classification (NCBI taxonomy): domain Eukaryota; kingdom Fungi; phylum Ascomycota; class Sordariomycetes; order Ophiostomatales; family Ophiostomataceae; genus Intubia; species Intubia oerlemansii. The sequence continues at coordinate 88,037 of JAGKRZ010000022.1, read as the reverse complement.
TCCCGCTGGCGTCGAGCCTGCTGAGCCGGCCGGCTAGCACCACTCTCAGCACCCCTCTTCTCGGCACTTCGATGCGTGCTTTTGCTTCGAAGCAGCGACAAGCCGAAAACATCTCGCTCTCGACGACTCTGCCGCCCCAGTCGCCCAATTACGTCAAATACCCGGTGCCTCCGCAGTCGGAAGACGTCTACCATGCCCCGCAGCGCGGCCACCTCCCTGTGCCCCGCGATGTGTTCAAGCCCCAGCAGGTGCCCGGCCGCAAAAAGGACGACCCTCGCTTCGCCAAAAAGTCGGACACGGAGGCCTTTGTGGCCAGTGCGGCACCGCGGTCCAAGGCCGACGAGCAGGGCTTGGAGCCCCAGTCCGAGCACGAGGCGTGGCGTCGCCGCATGGCTGAGACGCGCCGGCAGAACCTGACCGACGGTCTGACGGGACTCTGGACCCGTCGCGAGCGGAGGATACAGCGCGAACAGGCCCGCTCGGCCAACAAGTTCAACCGCAACCGCCGGGCGGCCCTGTTCAAGCCCGAGGGTCGCGACGACGTGCTGACGCGCTCGTCGGTGCGCGAGGCGACAGCACTCAACACGGCCGTGATCCGGGATCCGCTGCGTCACGAGCGGCAGGCCGAGGCGGCAGCGCGTACGGAGGCGCTGCAGCAGAGCCGGCGGGAGGCGCGGCGCGATGCGCTGATGGAGCTGTACCAGTCGGCGGGCAAGTTTATTGTGGACGAGAAGGAGCTGGAGACCAAGGTCAACGAGCTCTTCCGGCCCGACTACTTCAAGGATGAGGGCTACAGCTACGGCCAGATCAATGCGCAAAACATTTGGAACGTGCTGGGCAAGCCGTCGGCGGTGCAAGACATGATGAACAGCATGACGCGCAGCGAGACCAAGCTGTTTGAAGCCAAGCGCTCCGAGCTCGACCGCACCACCAAGCGGCAAAAGCTGGTCTCCGAGTCTCTGACGGGCGGCAAGATGCCGGTATAAAATGGGGAAACGAGAGCAAAGGGGTGGGAGGAGGAGGAGGTGAGGAGACCAGGCGTGGTACACTATGCATATATCAAAACCAAAAAAGGAAAAACAACTCTCATAGCAATGTGAATTTACTTGTATAGTATCTTGCATTAAGACGGAGAAGAGAGCGAGAGAAAAGAGAGACGAGAATGATGAGATGAAAAAAAAAAGCCTTGCTATGGGAAATGAACAGAGTATACAAAAGAGAAAAGATATAAGGAAGGTACAGCAACAAAGGTCTACGCCCAAGAACGCCATTATTCAAAAACAGAAGCAACCAGAAATAGAGATGGAAAGTAAAAGGCGTTGTGAGGGCCGCACAAAAGAGGACAGGGGCACACTAGATGACAAGACAGTCGCTCTATGATGGTAATCCGAAGCCGCAGCACCTTATTGGGCATTTACCGTTTCTCGACAAGGAGAATGTGCATGGCGGCGTAGGCAAGAATGATAAAGGTGACCGCAAAGACGCCGAGGCTGGTAATGTCGCGCCAGAGGGCAATGTTGTTGAAGCCAAAGGAGCTGAGGATGGCCGAGCCGGGGACGGTGATGTCGAGGCCGTACTTGTGGTCGACCAGTGTCAGCAGACGCACCTCGTTGACAATGAGTGCTTCAAAGGCATAGTGGAAGATGGACAGGTACTGCAGCCACACGGCCGTGGCCGGGATCTTGTCGTGGTTGAGCAGCAGGCCGGCAAACAGCAGGCTGAAGAGCATGACCAGGCTGCCAATCAGGTTGGCGACGCCGCCATCCTTGCACACGATGCCGATAAACAGACAGATACCCGAGGCGGCGAGGTTGAAGAGCACAAGCACGAGGATAAACGTCAAAAAGTGCTCGAGGTCGGGCACGAGACCGGTCATGGGGTAGATGATGGCGCCCATGAGCACGGGCGGCAGGATGCGCAGCGGCAGAATGTCAAAGAGGACCTTGGAGGCAAAGTAGGTGACGGGCGCATAGTAGCCGTTGGCGCGTTCGCGCGTAAACAGCAGTCGCTCGCTGGTAAAGACGCTCAGGCTTGTCAGCGTGCTGAAGCCAAAGAGGGCCAGCACGAAGAAAAAGAGACCCAGACGGTTCTGGAAGCCGGGAATGTCGCTGGTCAGACCGTAGAACAAGAAGCCCGATAGCACGCCCAGCAGGATCGAGATGGCATAGTGCGTCAGCATCAGCATCGGGTTGCGGTACAGGTTCTTCCACGTCCGCGCCGAGAGAATGGTAAACTGCTCGTACAGGCCGACGCGCGTGTATCCCTTGCCAATGCCACCGCCATAACCGTTTCCGTTTCTGTTTCCATTGCCGTTGGACGCGTCGTTGTCGCCGTTCGTGTTGCCATTGCCGTTGGTGGATGCTGAGCTGTTGTTGCCGTTGGCCGCCTCGGCTTCAGACACGGCCTGGTGGATTTCATCGTGGTTCGCCACGGCAATTCTGGAGCGCGCAAATGCAGTGAACAGAGCCTCGAGGTCCGTGCCGTCCGTGGCAGCCGGCGGCGGGTCGTCAATATCATCTGCCAGACGCGAAGAGCCCGCTGTCTCAACAGGGCTCTGGCGGTGAAGTTTGTAAACACCGCCCTCCGGGTTATCGCCGTCCGACGATGCAACCGTGTCGATGGTGTTCTTACGGCGAGTGTACAGCTCGCGCTCCTGGCGAACGCGGACAGAGTCGCGACGGCTCGCGCGGGGCCGGACACCACTGGCACCAGCACCCGACGACGAGCTCTCGGCGTTGCCCGACTCGTCGGCGGTGGTGGTAGAGACGCTGAGAATAGACTTGACGGCGCGGGTGCTGCTGGGACGGTCGCTGGCGACATCGGACGCTGTGGTGTGCGCCACGGTCAGAGGGTCTTCATCGGTGTAGTGCGAAGTCAGGGCGCCAGCGTGCATGGTCAGGTCAACAAGGTAGTCGGCGATATTGAAGCCGGGAGGGCAGGCATAGCCGATGCTGTCAAAGTAGTCCTGGCACTCGCCAAAGGGGCCGGAGTAGACGGTGTTGCCCTTGGCGAGCAGGATGAGGCGGTCAAAGAGGGCGGTGATGTTGGAGCGCGGCTGGTGGATGGTGAAGATGACGGTGCGGTTGTAGGCCTTGGCCAGCGTGACGAGACACTCAATGACGTTGTAGGCGTTGTAGGCATCGAGGCCGCTGGTGGGCTCGTCGAGGAAGAGGATGGAGGGGCTCGTGACCAGCTCGCAGGCAATGCCGACACGGCGCTTCTCACCGCCCGAGATGCCGCGGCCGTGACCCTCCTCGGAGCCAATGAGCGAGTCGCGAATATGGTGGATGCCGAGCTGCTTCTCAACGTCGTAGACGCGCTGCTCCTTGGCCGCGCGAGTCATGTCGCGCGGCAGACGCAGCAGCGCGCTGTTGAGAATGGTCTCGTGGACCGTCAGCGTCGGCAGCATGGTGTCCTCCTGGTCGACAAAGCCAACAACGTTCTTGAAGTCGCTGTTGCTGACCTTTTCACCGTTGACATAGAAATCGCCCGAGGTGTCGCCGCGCTTGTTCTTGCGCGCCAGGATGTCGAGGAAGGTCGTCTTGCCGGCGCCGGACGCGCCCATGATGGCCGTGACTTCGCCCGGACGGGCGACGCCGTGGATGCCGGACAGGATGGTCTTGCCGTTGAGGCTGTAGGAGACGTTGTCAAAGTAGAGCGCAGCGGGTTTGTGGTCGGTCATGAGCTTGATGGACTCGTCGTCCGAGTCGTCGAGGTTGAGCGGCCTGTACTGGAACTTGCGGCGCGAGAGGTGCCACATGAGCAGGATGGCGGCAACGAGGAAGAGCGAGGCACCAGCAATGACGGCAGCAATCAGCGGCGTGTTGATACGCGGCACAGGGCGCACGTAGCCGGGCACCTCGGTCTTGTACAGACACTCGCCAGAGCGGCAGGTCAGGTAGATGCTGGGGTCGCCAAAGACGGAGCTGATGAGCTCGTTCATGTTGGGCTCGTCAAAGATGCAGTTGTTGGCACCACCGTCGACTTGGCTGCACGAGAAGGCGGCCGGGCCGGTGATGGACTCCTTGAGAAAGTCGCTGATGTCGACCGAGCCGTTCTCGCCGCAGAGCATGCGGTCCGCCACGCAGCTGCAGTCGACCTCCTTGCACTGGTACTTTGTGCTGTTGGTTGTCTCGTCGAACTGGGCTTCGGAGTCGCAGTCGCGCAGGTGGCAGAAGAAGGACTCGCGGTGGTCGACCCAGAATTGAAAGTCGCACTCGGCGCTGTCGCGCTCGCAGGTGAAGGTGACCTGGGGGATCTTGCCGTTGAGGATGGAGAGGATCTGCTGGTTCGTGACGTCGCACATCTGGTAGTTGTTCTTGACAACATCGCCCATCTGGTAGCACACGCCGTCCTCGCCCGTCTCCATCAGCGCATTGCACGCGCGGTCTTCGGTGCAGACGTTGCAGTTGATGCCCGTCCAGCCATCGTCGCATTTGCACTTGGGTTCCTTGCCGCGCATCGGCCGGTTGTTTCCGCCAGCAAGCGAGCCGCATACTGTCTTTTGTTAGAGAATTGTGTCTTTTTCTTCTTTCCTCAAGATGCCGCCCATCTCGGAAGGGGGATCATATAAACTGACATGGCTCAAGGCAGTCGATGCCGGCCCATCCTGGAGGACAGTTGCAGGTTCCGTCGTAGCTGTTGCATTCGGCAAACTGGCCGCAGTTGAACGAGGGCAGGAGGCAGTTGAAGCTGGAGCGTGTTAGCAATGGCCAAACAGAAACAGATGATTTCAGCAGTGGGCAGCTGCGACAACAGCGCGCAGCAGCGCACAGCAGCGTGGCATCTTACCATTCGCACTCAGACTCGCCCATCAATGCCAGCTCGGCACGGATCGACCGCAACTCTTCCATCGAGTAATTGGCATACGCCGAAGCGACGCTGGCCGATGCCAGACCGACCGTGATGGCTGCCGCAAGGCTGCGCAGTCGTCGCGGAGGTGCCATGATGCAACGATGCAATGCTGCCTCTCCAACAAAGCAAAGGAGGACTTTTTGTGTCGTGTTGCGACTCGGTGCGAGTTCTTGTGTCTCTCGCGGCTGCAGCCTGTCACAGCTTGTCAATGCTGCCGTACGCCCCTCGTGTCGTCGGGACGAATAAAAGCCCTAGGCCAAGAAAATAAAAAATTCGAAAAAATACCGGCAATTAAAGATACCGTAGATGCCGGATAATACTGGGAGACGATCGGTGGCAATGCCGGGCCCGGATGGTCGACAAGAGAGAGAAGGGGAGGGGGGAGAAGGGACGGCCGATGATGACGATTGTACCCTCCCGAAATTAAAGGCGGAGGTTCGCTTGCAGGCAGTCGCAGCCCACAGGGCTCCACAGCAACCAGCCACCGACAACGTTCGCGGACTGTGGGGTGCAATGACGGGAATGTCAAAGAGCGCGGCAAACGCTATGCTAAATGAGGCTGCAAAAAGGACGGGAAAGCAAAGAAAACGATGATCGAGAGAGGATGTCTGCCTGTCGATGGAAACCGAGGAAGGTGCGAGAGCGCAATAAACGAGACGAGGAAGGTGCGAACCGAAACTCCGTGCCGTCTCAAACTCCGTAGGCACACCCTGACATGCTACAGTGGGCCCGTGCTCCTGCCGCTTTCCGTCTTTGGGCAAGTCCAAGCAGGGTCGCAAAAAGATACATAAGGAAGGCTATAGTTACAAGACTTATATAGTATTTCCGCATACAATTCTTGTACCCTTTGTCGAGACCATGTAGCTTTTGTTATCGCACTGCGCATTCGTAATCTCCCCACACTGCTCTCGGTCGCTGCTGCTTGCTACAGAGAGGCGGTACCTTACAGAGCTTCCATAGCATCGACGTCACACTCCACAGTCTTTCTACAGCGCAAGTCGAGGCAGGTACACAGAGAGACACCCAACACCCCGCGATATAGGAATGGAAATACGAAACTATATTTTACCAAACTAAGATATTTAATAGCCATCCTTCTAGAGCACCGTGTCTGCAGCCCTCGGGTTGAACTGCATCAGGTACAGGACTGATTGGCCTTTTACCTTGTAGACAAGCGTAGACAAAATGCACCGATATATCCCCGCAAATCCATAGAATCCCATCGCACCTTCCTTTTGTGGGACTGCACCTTGTGCCCTGCGCCCTACGCCCTGCGCCCTTCCTTCTGTCAACAAAAGCAGAATCAACTTTGGTTCGGAAGAGTTTTCAGAGTTCAAAAAGAAGCATCACTGCTGCTCGAAATTTGCCCGGTAATACACGCAGGCCCCTCACACAACCCCTTTCCTCTCGTCTCCCAACTGCCGCCCATCATGGTCAAGATCGAACCTTTTGCCGTCGAGCAGTGGATGGACACATATGAAACGACACCAGGCGTGCTCAACATTGCCGAAACATGCGCTTCATCCGTGTCGATTGCTGACCTGGCGGCCCTGGCCACGCCCATCATGGTCAACGGCAAGCCCATAATGCCAGCCGACCCGCTCTCGGCACTGGCCACGACAAGACTCACATACGGCGCCATCCGCGGATCAGCAACCCTGCGCGAGAACGTGGCAGGAATCATTGACACGGGAAAGGACGAGCATGTGCCTCCTCTGCCGGCCGACAGCGTCGTGATTACCCAGGGCGCCATCTCGGCCAACTACCTCCTGCTGTATACGCTAGTGGGCGCTGGCGACCATGTCATCTGCGTCTACCCAACCTACCAGCAGCTGTACAGCGTGCCCAAGAGTCTGGGCGCCGAGGTGACTCTGTGGAAACTACGGGCCGACAACAGTTTTGTGCCCGACGTCTCGGAGCTCGAGAGCATGGCCAAGCCGAATACAAAGGTGGGCAAAAAGTCTTCTCTTCTCGCGTCTGTGTCGTCTACCTGTCTAACAATATTTTTTTTCTTTGCTTTTTTTTTTCTGTCTCGTACAGATGATCATTCTCAACAACCCCAACAACCCGACGGGTGCACCGATTCCACGGCCTGTTCTGGAGGAAATTGTGGCCTTTGCAAAGGCACGAGACATTATTCTTGTCTCGGACGAGGTCTACCTGCCGCTTCACCACGGCGGCGTGGCACGGGGTCTCGAGTCGGATGACCCAGTCGACAAGGACGACGACGAGGCCGATGGTGCTGGCGACCCGGCACCGCCCAGCGTCCTGACGCTCGGCTATGAAAAGACAGTCTGCACAGGATCCATGTCCAAGGCGTTTGCCTTGGCTGGTCTGCGTGTTGGCTGGGTGGCCTCGCGCGACCGCAACATCATCAATGCTCTTCTCAAGGCGCGCGACTACACGACCATCAGCGTCTCCCAGCTCGACGACAGCGTGGCACGGTATGCTTTGTCGGCAGCTGTGCGGCCGCCTCTGCTACACCGCAACATGCGCATCGCCCGCATCAATATCAAGATGCTCAACCGCTTTGTCGAGAAGTGGAAGTCGCGTGGCCGCGTCCGGTGCTCGTGGGTGCCTCCCAAGGCGGGTACGACGGCCTTTGTGCAGTTTTCTCTCGTCCAAAATGCAGACGACGGCGATGACCTGGCCAAGCCCGTTGACGATGTGCAGTTTTGCAAGGCTATTCTCGACAAGACAAAGGTCATGATGGTGCCCGGTTCTCGATGCTTTGGCGGCGGCGAGGACTTTGTCGGCTACGTCCGCATCGGCTACGTCAATGAGAGCGCTGTACTCGCAGAGGCTCTCGTCAAGCTCGACCGCTACCTTGAAAATGAGTTGAAATAGGGGAATATCATGCAGACCTGGGACTGCTATTTTGTCTTTATCCGATGTTTGATCTCGCGTATATACACACCGGACTCTTGGTTTGAAGGTTCTATATTTAATTGATATACCTGGGCGCTTTTTTTATTACTCCTTTGGTTCACTGCCTCTTGGGTGTTCTTGGCAGGCCCGGATGATTGTCATCTGGGCATTAGTTTTCTTTTTTACTATGAAATAAAAACTAAAGTCAAACGCACTTGCCTGGGTATCTACCTATCAGCTCGGGACCTAATACCTGTCTAAATACAAATAGACAGCAAGTAGTAGGCAGGTATTTATTGATTTTAAATAACCACCTACCCAGATAATTTACAAGGGCGGTTTTTTTTTAAAAAAAAAAAGCCAGACAGAAAATAAAAAAAGGGATTAAAATAGGTATGTATGTATAAAAAAACACTACGGTATAATAAAATATAAGCGTAAAAATCCTAACAATAATAAAGCTTAATAATTAAATAAACCATAAAATACCTCCTAACAAAATTATAAAAATCAAAAATCTTATTTTTTCTAAAAAAACAAAAACTAAAAAATTAACGTACAGCAGCGGGTATTCGCTGGTCGTCACCGACCCAACTACTAATCCGCCGATTACTGGTTTAACTAGGGGAGAGCGGACGGGATCTCGTGCTTTCCAGTATCTATGGCCGTACGTGATAGAACTAGCGGTAAAGGCTGCTTATAAGGACAAGATTGGAAGCTGATGTAGTCGATATTATTTGTTTCTTTTCATCCTTTCCCCATCTTACTCGTTTGATAGAATGTAAAAACTCCATGGTATTATACAAACTGACCGACAAAGAAACAAAAAAAGCCAAGTAAGAACAAAACATAGAGGTTGGAATCAAAAAGCCAAAAAGACGCTGCAGCATCAATCAAGACGCCAGAAAAAAAAAATCAAAAAAAGGTTCACCCATGCACTTCCTATGGCGTGCTGTGCACCTCCCCCATAACACCGTAAGAATGCAAATATAACACCAGTACTGACACACGCTTCCGCCTCCATCACGCCGGCTGCATGTTCTCCTTATTCTTGAGAAGTTCCAGCTCCTTCTTGCGCTCAGCACGGCGTTTCTCTATGCGCGCCACAGCTGCTGCGGCACCAGACGTCAAGAGTGAAGAGTCAGCAACGTCGGCGTCGGCGGTGGCCTTGCTATCATAGTCGACATGGCCTAGACCCGCCTTGGCCTGCACAGCAATCGGTCGCAAAGGCTCAGCAGCACGGCGGCGGCGAAGAAGCAGTGCTGTCGGTGCCACACGCCCGCCTAGGCCTTCTTCTTCTTCTACTGCTGCTGTTCCTGCCGTCTTCGAGGCCTCGCTGGCCCGCGTGCGTGAAGCCAGTGCTGACCGTGTCCGCGTTCGCGCGGCGGCGAGCCGCTGTGATGCATTAGCGGGCGGCATCGCGTCAAAGTGGCTGCTCTCATCCTCCAAGATATGAATCGTGTCGTCAGCGTCCGACTTTGAGCGGGCCTTGTGCAGTCTTTGCGGCAGCAGCAGCCCGTCTTCTTTGGCATCGTCATTGTCAACACCAAAGTCCAAGTCGTCTGCGTTGATCACAAGACCTGCAAGGCCAGCCGCGTTGCCTTGCTTGTTGAGATCAAGGCTGCGCTTGTTGTTCAGCGTCTCGTACCGGCTGCGTGTAACCTTTTCGAGGGTCTCGAGGGCGTTTGTGCTCTTGGTAAACCGGCGTTTGAGCGTCTTGGCATCTGTGGTCGCTGTAGTCGTCGTCGCGACTGCGCCTGCAGCTGTCACAGGCTTGTCTTCCAGATCAACGACCCTTTTGCCTTCGGACAGAGAGGCTGTAGTCATATGCGACTTGCGTGCCTGCTTTCGGAGTTCCGTAATCTGCTCATTCTTGCGACGCAGCACCTGCTCCGCTTCATGAACGCGGGCCTTGGCATCGTTTTTGAGCATATCATACTTGCTCTGCAACTGCTTCAGGTCCTCGCTCTTTTGCCGACTCTCCTCTTCCGCAAATGACGCCCTCTTCTCCAGATCGCCAATCTTGGCCAGCGCAGCTGCATGTGCCGCGTCCGATGATGCGAGGTCGGCAGAGAGGGTCTTGATCTTTCCGTTTGCCTCGGTAACACGCTTCTCAGCAGCGTGAAGAGCGGCCTTGAGACGCTTGATTTCCTCCTTTGCGAGCGCCGACTCCCGCACCTGCTCTCGTGCACGGCGGAGCTCGCGCTGCGTGTCTAGCAGGGTCTTTTGTGTCCGCGGCGATGCAATGTTGCTGTGACCCGTCGAGTGTCTCCGGCGAACGTTTGCTGCGTCATGTTCACCATCCTCGCCCTGACTCTCTCCGTTCTTTCCATTCTCCCGAAGCATCGCTTCCAACTCCTTAACCTGGTTGCGGTACTGGACAGCCAGTGCCGTCTGGCGTGTCAGGTCGCTGATGAGCTCTTGGTGGTCCTGGTCCGAACCGTTCATGCGCTTGCGCGCAATCTGGTTGGCGAGCTCCGTGATGCGCGTCTCCATGTGCGTCACCTTGTCCTTCTCCTCCTCGAGACGCCCGCGCATTTCCGCCGCTTCTGCATCCTTCATCTTGGCGTACGACTTGGCAAGCTGCTTATACTTGAGAAGCTTGCCCATCTCTACCTTGGCGTCTTCCTGGTACCGCTGGAACTGCGACTTCCAGTACCGGCCAGACTGCGAGTGCGGCTCGTTGAGATCCGTCGTCACGTCGGCATCGCCTTCTGTGTCATAGTCGTCTTCGTCGACTTCTTCCCAGAGGTTGTTGTCGTCATCATTCTCGTCATTGCCGTCGGTGTTGCTGTTGTTGCTGCCAGTGGTCTTGGGCACATCGCCGATAGCAATGGCCGCGTTCTGCCTGCTGCGTTCTCCAAGCACGCGATCGCCAAACAAGCTCGGCTTGCGGGCATGCCGGTCGATCTTGAAACCATCCTTGTTGTCGCTTCCGTCCCCAGGTGCTACATCGTGACCGAACGACACGCGTTTCCGACGCGATGTACCTGTGCCGGGCGTCAGAAGGATGCCGCCTGGTCGCCGTGCCGGAGTGCCGCTCGACCCGCTTGCTCCCTGACTGTCCCGCACGCCGTTTCCGAGAGAAAAGGCAACTTGTTTCGCCGTTTCGGGAGCTTGCTGCGCGCTGTCGGTATCTGCCGTTGTTGCCGTCGCTGCTGCTGCTGTTGCATCAATGTCGCCAGGACGCGCTGGTGTTCCAAAAAGAGCGCTCTTGAACGCGCGTGCTGCAAAGACGGGGCCAGGGGTATCTGGCTGCTCTATTTGCGTATCATCCTCGTTGTCTATTCCCCAGAAACATTGTCAAATGTCCATTCAGTCCATGCATCTGTTGTCTGCTCCTTTCTTCATCTCACCTGTCGCGTCACAGCCGCCGTCCAGGCCGCGTTTAATCACCCATCCAAGCATTGTGCGGACGATTCCAGATAAAAGCGAGTCGATGTGGTCGTCACAAGATAGTTTCTCTGGTGTGTTCCGGTGGGCGAGTTGTGGTCGTGTCCACGATGAGCTGTGGAATGAGATGAATCGTGAAGAAAAGAAGCAAAATTAGAAAAGCCGTAAAGCTGCTTGTTTACTCAATTTCCATATTTGAACTAGCGTATATTCGGGCGCGTCTGTGCTGCCCTATTGGCCGGCTGGCCACGGCGTATGTTTTAGTGGTGCTCCGACTGGACCGTGCGCATTCTGCGGCTCACCCATAGCGCTAAAATTTTACCTTTTTTCCCTGTAGCGGGCTGTAGCGGCGGCGTTCTACTCCGTACAAGTCCCAAATTGTCGAGTCACAGCCTTGCCACTGGCGGCTTGTCGACCGCTCCTTCCGTACAAGTAGAGGGCCGGGACGTGCCCCGCTATTTCAAGTCCATCGCTGCTGCCCGAAGTAAAGAAAGCCGTCCCAACAAGCGGTCGCTCTTTCCCCTCTTGTTCTTTTGACTCACTCACACTCTCCATCCTTGGTCTCCTTTCCCCCAGCAATCGCACACACTCAGGCAACGACTGCGCATATAAAGCGGTGTTGCCTCCATTTCCAGTCTTTACAAGACAAACCACGAACCATATCCATCAATTTACACGACCGCCTGTACAATGGGCTTCTCCGGCTAGATCATTGCAGCCTTGCAGGCTGTGCGACGTGCCGAGACCTAAGACCACACCACGATGGCCGGCAAAAAGCCCTCGAAACAAAACATCAAGAAAGAAGACTTGGCCAAGATTCCAGGCACCAAGCCGGGACATGGCGGCGGAGACAAGAATGGCCAGCCGGCTACTCAGCCGCAGCAGCAGCAGCAACTTCAGCCTGGCGATGCCAAGACAGAGTATGAGGAGCAGCAGCAGGACGAGTTGACCGTGCTCGAGGCCATGTATGGCGACGACTTTGAGCTGCACAAGCAGACTCATAGTGCGTGGAAAAAGACGGAGCCGGCCTTTGACATTCGGATCAAGGCGTCTGAGGATGAGGACATGGCGCTGACGCTGGGCGTCGTGCTCACGGCCACCTACCCCAAGTCCGTGCCGGTCCTTACGCTTAAGAAGCATGAGGGCCTGCGCGAATCGACCGTTTTCAAGGCGCAAAAGGTCATGGAGGCAAGGGCCAAAGAGTTTGCAGCTGTTGGAGACGTCATGATTGATTATCTTGTTGAGGGCATCCGCGAGGTGCTCGAGGACGCTGCCATTGCGCGGGAACAGGGCCTGGAGCTGCCATCCCTCGAGGAGGAGCGTGCCGCCCATGAGGCCAGTCTGGCTCAGGCGGCACGCGAGGAAAAGGAACGCGAAGAGCGCCTACGGGAAGAGGCTGCTCGTGAGGAGGAGCGTGTGATGGGCGCTCTTGTGGAGAAGGAGCGCGAGCACCAGCGCACAAAGGCCAAGGAGCACCGCAAAAAGAACCGCGGGCAAAACGGCGACCACATCTCGCCTGACCGCGGAACAGGGGCCGACGACCCCGAGGCGATGGTGTTTGACGAGCCCTGCGTAATCACGGATTCCAGCGGCAACACCATGCACTTTCGCAAGATCACCGGCCGCTTCTTGCTGCACACGGGTCCCATCTCCAAGATCTACATGGTTCGGCCCGTCCTGCGCAGTGACCAGGAGGCCCGCAGTTTGGCTCTCAAGCAGACAGAGCTCCATTCCGACGGCAAGGACTCCGTGCAGATTGTCAAGCAGATCCAGTCGCTCGAGACGCAGCTGACGTCGCTCAAGAAGATCCGACGCCAAAAGATGCACCGCAACATCCTCGACATTATTGATTTTCGGATTGACCGCGTGTCTGCTGCCGACTACGACTCGGAGGCGTCGTCGCGGTCTCACCAGAACAAACCTGGATCGCCCAAAGCCACGCGCCATGGTGCACCCAATCAACAGACGACGTGGATGATCAGCACTTTGACCCTGCTTGCGGATAAAGGCTCGTTGGAAGACTTTCTCGAGCTCGCGGGCCACCTGGAGGTGACCAAAGTGCGCGCTTGGACTCGCGACCTGCTTGACGCGCTTGAGTACCTCCACGGCCATGGCGTGACGCACGACGACATCCACCCAGCCAATGTGTTGCTTGTCCGCGATGCCAGCGGCGACATTGTCCCAAAGTTGGCCGACGCCTGCTTCCAGAGGCTGATGCACAACATCTCATCGCGTTCCGGCTCGACCACGACGGCAACGCTGATGCGGACGGCTCGCTCGGCGTACTGGCTGCCGCCCGAGATTGCAGGCACCAACCGCCCCCAGTTCACGCAAAAGACGGACATTTGGGACTTTGGCATTGTTTTCCTGCAAATGATCTTTGGTCTCGATGTGCCGCAAAAGTACAACTCGCCCCGCGACATTATGGAGTCTCACAACCTGTCTGATGCGCTCGGCGAGCTTGTGTCGAAGTTGTTTATCCCTGACGCCAAGAAGCGGCCCCGTGCCTTTGATCTCGCATCCAGTGAGTTCTTGGCCACGGACGCGCCGATTTTGGCAGGCAGTCCTTTTGCCGACGACGAGCCCCTCATTGCGATTCCCCAGAGCTTGCCCATGCGCACGCGCCGCGATTCCATGATGCGGGGACAGGCTGCTTCTCGGTACCGTGAGGACTTTGTCGAAGAGGGACGTCTGGGCAAGGGCGGGTTTGGAGAAGTGGTCAAGGCGCGCAAGAAGCTCGACGGCCAGATCTACGCCATCAAGAAGATCACCATCAACCAGAGCTCCGAAGAGAGCCTGACGGTGACGGACATTCTCAAAGAGGTGCGGCTTCTGTCGCAGGTGAGCCACCCAGCTGTCGTGCGCTATTACAACGCGTGGATGGAGGCTGCCTACGACTTGGCCAGCTCCGTCGAGGGAGATACGTCCACCGAGGGCGGCGCCACGTCTCGAGGAGGCAACGACGACTATGATGGGATCAGTATCGAGTTCACCAACGGCACCAATGGCGGCCTCGACTTTTTGTCGTCCCGCGGCATTGTCTTTGAAGACGACTCTGAAGACGACAGTGATGACGAGGACGAGGACGATGAAGATGATGACGACGACGACGACGACGACGATGATGACGACGATGGCGATTCTGTGGCCGCCTACTCGGATGACTCGGACGAGTCCCGGGCGACAGAGACCAACGACAATCGTGCTGGCCGCACCCTCTGGAGACGAATGCGGAGCGCGAGCCAGCGCCCGGGCCGCACAATCATGTACATTTCCATGGAGTACTGCGAGAAACGAGTGCGTTCCAGTCCCCATCTGCAATTATACAATATTGCATTGTTTGCCTACCTCGTTTGTTTTCTACAAATACTAACTGCACAGTCTTTGCGAGATTTGATTTCACGCAACCTCTACAAGGACACACCAGATGTGTGGCGACTCTTCCGCCAGGTGCTCGAGGGCCTGGCGCACATCCATGGCCTCGGCATTGTCCATCGCGACCTCAAGCCCGAGAACATCTTTATCGGCGCTGGTGCTGACGGCGTCAACAATGTCAAAATCGGCGACTTTGGACTGGCTACGACTGGCCAGCTCGGAGGCGTCGATCGCATCTTGACGTCCAGTAATGCGGATGCCACAGACGAGACAAGAAGCATTGGTACGGCCGTGTACGTGGCCCCCGAGGTGCGGTCTGGCGGAAGCGGATCATACACTACAAAGGTGGATGTAAGTTCAAAGCGATGGGGGGCCAAATAACTTGGCCCGGTGACTGATTTTCCTATTTCAAAAACATCTCCACTCACACAACAACTAGATGTACTCGCTTGGTGTCATCTTTTTCGAGATGAGCTACCAGCCGATGATTGGCATGCAGCGTGCCGAAGTTCTGGGCAAGCTGCGAGGCTCGCCGCCGGAGCTGCCATCTGATTTCAAAGCTGCCGACAAGGCGCAGGTTGACATCATCCAGTCGTTGCTCACGCACAACCCCAAAGAGCGGCCGTCTGGTGTTGAGCTGCTCAAGAGTGGCAAGCTGCCGGTTCAGATGGAGAGCGAGACGATCCGCCACGCGCTGGCGGAGCTGTCTGACCCCAATTCTCCATACTACCAAAAGATGCTGTCGATGCTCTTTGCCCGCCCGGTCGAGCAAGCCAAGGACTATGCATGGGACATGATATCGGCATCGACAACGCTGCCATCGTCGCAGGATTTGATGCGGCAGTACTCGGCAAAGGAGATATTGGTGTCCATCTTCCGTCGCCATGGCGCCGTCGAGGCGACCCGCAGCTCGCTCTATCCCCGTTCGTCGCTCTACAAAGACACGAATGTCGTGCAGCTGCTGGACCGCAATGGCAATCTCCTGCAGATGCCCTTCGACCTGACCATGGGCAACGCGCGCACTCTGGCGCGTTGCTCGAGCGGTGGCGACGTGGTGGGGAAGTCGTATTCGTTTGGCAACATCTTCCGCGACCGGCCCGGCGGCGGCCAACCCAACATGTTTGGAGAGGTGGATTTTGACCTCGTCACGACGCACACTCTCGATCTCGCCTTGCGCGAAGCCGAGGTCATCAAGGTGATTGACGAGGTCACTGCCGCGTTTCCATCCGTACGCGCGAACCCCCTCTGCTTCCATCTTGGCCACTCGGATCTCTTGCAGCTCATCTTTGATTTCTGCGGCGTTGAAGTATCGGCCCGTCGTCCCGTGGCAGCCGTGCTCAGTCGACTCAATATCCACGGCGTCACTTGGCAAAAATTGCGCAGCGACCTCCGGTCGCCGCTTGTGGGCGCGTCGTCGACGAGCATTGACGAGCTGCAAAAGTTTGATTTCCGCGACACGCCGAGCAAGGCCTTTGCCAAGCTCAAGGGGCTGTTTGAGAATACAAACATGTACGAGCGCGCATCGCCGACACTCGCCCACCTGCGCGAGGTGTACATGTACTGCAAGCGCATGGGCGTGGCCAACAAGATCTACGTGTGCCCGCTGCACACGTACTCGGAAGCCTTTTTCAAGGGCGGCATCATGTTTTCGTGCCTCCTTGACAAGAAGCAAAAGGACGTGTTCGCAGCCGGCGGACGCTACGATGGTCTGATCAAGGAGTACCGACCTCGCTTTGGCACCAGTCCGGATGAGCGCCATGCCGTGGGCTTCAGTCTCAACTGGGAGAAGCTGGCCATCCCGCCTCCGAGATCGAGTGGCAAAGCGTTCCTAAAGAAGGCTGCCGAAGAAGAGACTACGGGCGTGTTCTCCGCCCGGAGATGTGATGTGCTGGTGGCCAGCTTTGACCCAACCATTCTTCGATCCATGGGCGTCGAGCTGCTCTGCACGCTCTGGGCGCACGACATTAGTGCCGAGCTGGCCGGCGATGCTCGCTCGACCGAAGACCTGGTGCTCAAGAACCGCGACGAGATGCACTCGTGGATTATTGTCGTCAAGCAGGAGGGTGTTGTCAAGATCAAGACCATGCCGACGGCGGGCAGCGGCGGTCCGGGCGCGCCGTCAGGCGGCATGGCCGCGCACAAGAACAGTGTCCCCGATGCCGAGCTGCCGCTGTCCAAAGTCATTGGCTGGCTACGCAGCGAGATGCGGGAGCGCGAGTCTGCGCGCGGCTCATCGTCCAAAGCGTTGTCCTCTGCAGCAGCCGCCGCTTCTTCGCACGAGTCGTCGTCTGTCGGTGGCGGCCTGCTGCATGGCGGCGCGGGCGATTGGGCAGCAGGCGTCGAGGGACAGCAGCAAGAGGTGCGCATTCTCGTGGGCCAGACGAGGAGCAAAAAGTTCAACCGGCAGGCGGTCGTGGAGCAGGCGCAGGTCAGTGCGAGCCGACTGGCGGGCTCGTTCCTGGCTGGCCCGATTGCCGCTGTCGAGACGACGGATCAGGTGCTGGACCTTATTCAGGGCACGGCTCTCTCGGAGCCCGACAGCTGGCGGCGTGTCGAGCAGAGCGTCAGCACGATGGAAAAGAAGTACACGCGCGACATTCAGGACATGCTCTCCAAGTGGCAGGCAGAGTACGAAGCAGGCAGTCGGCCGCGCCATGCGTTTGTGTACAATTTCCGGACGGGACGGTGCATCTACTATGATCTGGGGAGATAAGTAGTGTGTTTTGTGGGAGTGTATCAGGTGTAGATATCATATGTGTGTCTAGGTACTCCTGAAGTATTGCTTCTTATGCCTTTGGCAGTCCCTGTTGATGCATTTAATTTCGGCAACTTGGTTGGTCAGATTTTTGTTCTTTTGATTCCATCTTTCTTTCCATGGTGTTTAGTTCTCATGTCTTCACGGTATTTCTCTTCCAGTTTGATCGCCAAATGACAACTTTTGATGTATTTCGACTTTTTATGTTTTCTAATTTTTGTGCACAAAAGGAG
The DNA here is from genome assembly GCA_020002355.1 of Intubia oerlemansii. Lineage (NCBI taxonomy): Eukaryota > Fungi > Ascomycota > Sordariomycetes > Ophiostomatales > Ophiostomataceae > Intubia > Intubia oerlemansii. Next base: position 70,559 of record JAGKRZ010000022.1, on the reverse strand, counting down.
GATGGAACTTGTCAGACAGACGGATCAGAGCCCTAGCTAAAGGACCTTTCCCGCCTCCTAACAATTTGAACAGCCCTCACGACCCGGACTGTCTCATCTCCTTCCGTCTTTTTTATTGTCCTTTTTTTTGAGTTCACTTTCAGCTTTTGTCAAGTGACAAAAAGCTTACTCGTCGTCCTCAGCGTCCTCGTCGTTGACGACGTTGAAGAACTTGAGCTCGTAGACACCCTTGGAGGTCGAGACGACGCGGAGCCAGTCACGGAGCTGCATCTTCTTGAGGAACTTCTTGGTGAGGTACTTGAGGTAGCGGCCCGACAGCTCGTTGTGGGCAACAATCTCGATCTTGCCGTCACCCGACTGGGAGATGACAATGGTCTCGCCGAGGTTGCCAACGCGGCCCTCAACCTTGATGCGCTCGTTCAGGTACTTCTCGAAAGCCGAGACATCGAAGATCTTGTCGCTCGCGGGCTGCGAAGCGTTGATCACGAACTTCTTGGTGATCTTGGCGGCCTTGCCGGTCTTCTTCTAAATTGGGGGGGAGGGGGAACAAGAGAGAAAACTTAGCCTACTGCTCTTCTGGCCATAACAAAGGAGAAAAAGAAGGGGTACAAGGGAAAAAGCCAAGGCAGCAAAGCAGTTGTTTCATCGCTTGTATAAAGGAGAAGGGTATGGGGGAGATATGATGACGACTCCCATGATGTTCACGATGGTGAAGCATCGTGAGATTTCGTCGATGCAGTACGTACGGTCTGGGGAGCCATTGTAAGGACTTGTTGAGGGGGTTTGAAGATTGTTTTTAGAAAACGTAAAGTCGACTGTGAACGCAAAGAGGTCGAATCCTGCGCCGTTTGCTGTCAGGGGATATATGCGATAAAAGTAGATGGGGTTGACGGGAAGGAGAAACGAAAAGACGAAAAAAAAAGTTTGCGACTGCAAAAGAGATCGCGAAAAGCCCCACATGAATGCCCCCCTTTGGCGCCAAAAATTATCTTATCGATACTATGTTAGGGCTTGAGCTGGATTTATGATTGCACGTGACGCTGACTAAGTTTTCGAATGGGTTAAGGCGGGCACTTCCGCCGGTCTAGATCGACGCGAGGAATGGTGACGTAATGGTCTTCACCAAGATAGAAAATACCGAGGGAAGTGCTTGGCGCGAACCGACCAAGCAAAACAAAATAAAAATCGCTGCATTCGAGCAAGATGGGTTCTTCACGAAGGCTAATGAAAGTAAAATGGTCACCATATGCGGCAAAAGTACTGTGATGACACGTAACGGCAGGGAGTGGCAGGCAAAGGTTGGACGCAAAGTGGAAAGAGCGAAGAGCTAAGTGCGAGACAATAATGAGATAAACGGTTCTCGATCGCCCCTGCCAATAACGGCACTCACTAAGCCACCACCCATTGATACGAAGCAAAGTTCCTAGAAGCGAGCAACTGACACAGCTCAACACAGCTCATTTATGGCTCTAAACCACCCGCATATGTCACTCCTGTACGCGCATATGGGCGGCGTCATACATCGTTCGCTGGTCAGCAGGGCAAAAGGGCTGCCGTGCTGTTGTCGCACAGTCCCCATTCCTGCGACGAGAATCAAGAGTACTGGCGCCTTGATTATTTTGTTGAACCAAGCCGAAGACGCTGTTGCGCGTCGCAGGCAGTGTCCCACGATCGCACTTTCCTCATTTGCTATCATCTCAGTGTCGCCTGTGGGTCGTCCTCCGTTTTGCGACAGGCGCCGCCCCATGTGAGACAACGCCTTTCTTTGAATCTCGTGGGCGGCCCGGGAGCTGTGCCCGCATTGTATCTTAACCACCTAACCCTACACCAGTTATGCATAATCATGACGCAGACCACTCTGCAGCGTGGCGTATTTACTGCACCGTTACTTGGACCGCGGTCTCTGGAAGGCCGTCGTCTACCGGTCGGTCCTTCCACCAAAGCTTGGCATTGCACTGGGTCGTAGCTTCCTTGTTTGGCATGCTTTGTGCCGGTGTTATACCTGATATAAAAGAAGGTACGGCCCCGGGTCTGTCCGACATCTTTCCCATTGTCTTTCATCTTTTCTAGCTCTCTCCAACCCTTTCCACATACGTCAAGCACAAGATCGTGCCAAGATCAAGCCTCGACACATTCACATTCGCGCACCCCAGCACATCGGATTCTCAACCAGATCGTCTCTCCCCGTTGATCTCCAGTTCTCGTTGCAATGGCGTTCACAGCTAGGTATGGTTTCACTCCATTTTCCCACTCTCCAGGGACGGACGGGTTCTATGAACACTCTCTAACAACATAGCGACATCGTCAAAATCATCCTGGCAATTATCCTGCCACCTCTGGGTGTCTTCCTCGAGCGCGGATGCACTGCCGATCTGCTCATCAACATTCTGTTGACCATTCTGGGTATGTTGGTAAAAAAAAAATCCAGTGTTGAAATTTTGGCGACGGCGTTTCATATGTACTGACAACTTTTTCAGGATACATTCCCGGCATCATTCACGCCCTGTATATTATTCTCAAATATTAAGAGGGTACAGGCACATAACGGCAAGACTCATGGCCTAATGGGGAGGACGACACCTGGATGTGCCAGCAAGAAAAATGCCAGTCGTCCCAATTACGTTCCTTTTCATTTTCTTCGCGGCAGCGGGACACCCCTTCAAGGTTGTCACTTCTTTTACTGGATTGCCCCGTTGATCCCGATTCCCGATACCCTGGTTTATATTTGTACACACGATATCTCATCTATATTTACACTTCGGCTCTTCAACCTCATTTTCTCATTCATTCGTATGCACTGCTCTCGTTGCACATGCCACTTTTCGTCATCTCCTGCCGCAGCTTGTCGTCTTCAACCCTGCTGCCACTATGACGTGCTCTTTCCCGGGTGATCTTGGAGGCGTTCCCCTCTGGCTTTGTCCGTTGCTTGTGGACAATTCTTGACCTGTCCATCACGGCTACAATCCAAAAAGTACCCATATCGAGACTGAGGCTGATTTGCCAATAGCCGTCTGTGCTTTTGCAATATAACACAGAACGAGCCCACCTCGGCTCGGCTCTTGTTGTGAATCATCTTGCCGGTCCGCTTGTTGTATTTTGTTCAATGCGATCCTTTTCTTCCCTCGTGCAGGCTCTATACACGGCCGACCTTGAAGCAAAGAACCTAGAATACTGTTAGTAGGTGAATCGCGACCATTCAAGGTCATCCACACCGCGTAACACTTACATCGTTCTTGCTGACGGCCACGGTGTCTTCTTCAGACACGCGTGTGCCGGAGGCACCTTCGACGTAGGCAATGGGCGCATCACCCATACACTTGCGCGCCACCTCGGCCACTGTGCTGCCCTTCTTGACCAAGATGCAGTCGCGGAACAGCGGCTTGGCTGCTTCGGCGGCCGAAATGGCCGGTGGGCCATCAGCCGTGCCGGCGGTGCCGTTGGCCGCCGCTTGTGCGGCTCCTAATGCGGCGATGCTGCGCACGGGGAAAACGGGAATCAGATCCAGGATATCGGCAGCCTTTGATAATGCCTGAACAACACCTGTTGATCCAAAGCGGTAGATGACCATGTCGCGCAGGTTGTTGATGCGCCGGTCGTTCTTCTCGTCCATCTCCTTGAGACCGCCGCCCTCTGCGTCGCCGTCTGCAATGAGGTCTTCGCGCGTGTCGACAATCTCTCCACCCTCGGTATAGCGCAGATAGCCTTGCTTGGCCATTTTTCGCAAAAAGATTTCGGAAATGGCGGAGCATAGCACGATGCGGCTCGGGTCGTTTTGCATCATCTTTGTAATCTTGGCAATGTTGCGGTCGGCGTCCGGATGGTCAATCTTGTTGAGCGCAATAACAGTTGGGAACTTGTCGTCGATAAAAGCATTGACCACGCGGTCGAGCATCTCGTCGTCCCAGCTCTCGAGGGGCTCCTTGATCGCCAGCCGGTCCAGCGTGCGCGCCAGCAGCTTGGCCGTGCTTCCGTAACCCGACAGCTGGTTCTGCATCGTCTCGACTGCCGTCTGCTTCGTCGCAATATGCCGTCTGCGGATCGCAGGCCACCGCTCTTGGAGGTTGCCTTTGATCCACTGCACAATCTCCGACCGCAGCCACGCAATGTCCACCGACGGGTCGTAGCCGCGCGTGTTCTTTCCCTCGGCATCTGTTGTGCCGCTGGCATCCACGACGTGGATCAGCGCATCCGCATGACGCAGGTCGTCCAAGAACTTGTTGCCCAGACCCTTGCCCTGGTGCGCGCCGGGCACGAGACCTGCCACATCCAGCAGCTCAATGGGCACGGATCGCCGCCCGTTCACGCACGAGCCGTAATTGGGCTTGCACCGCTCCGAGACACCGTAGCGCGCACATGCGCAGTCCACCTGCAAGTATCCAACCGCACGCTGGGGATCGATCGTAGTGAATGGGAAGTTGCCAACTTTTGATGATGCATCTGTCAACGAGTTGAGCATGCTGGACTTGCCAGCACTTGGCTTGCCGACGAGGCCAATGAGAGGATCGCGAGGCATGGTTGGCAGAAAAACACTTTGTCGATAATAATTCAAAAAGGGATTTCGTGGTGTCGCATGCTCATGTCCGTCTCGCGGCGAGGGGGGGAAAGGATCAAGATTGATTTCTCTTGTCGTTATCTGCCTGCTACCTCTTTCCCCATTAGGTGCTGCCGATGCCCCGCTAGAAAAATGCTTTTTGCAATTAAATTTTCATTTTCTTTTATTTGCTCCTGCGCAAAATGCGTTATGCTTTGGCGGGGGGCTAAACTCCGGCGCCGTTCAGTCCCCATAGCTCCTTCCCGAGTGTGCGGATCAACGTTGGCACATTGTATCTGCCAGTACTTGCATGCTTTTTTGTTGATTCCCGCCACGCGCAGCAAAGCTACTCGCAAAGAGCTCTTTCCTTGTGAGCAGCGCCAGCTCCATCGCGCCTTCCTCTGCCAACCAATCTGTTAACACACGGCATCGTCTGCGCAATTGAACCACGATCACGGCTATAGTACCTTTCAATTACAGGCACTGGGAAGCTTGCAGGACAGCTCTTGCTCTTTTCTGTAGGAAGCAACACCGGCATCGCTCCTTCCTGGTGCAGTCTGTTTTTTGAGCACCTCCGCTTGTTGAATTTTCGCTCCCAGGAGGGTAACTGCCCCGGTTTCTTCTCTTCTCTTTTTATCTTTTGATTTCCCTGCTTCTTTCTTCATCATGGCCCACGCAAAGCTGCCTATAACCGCCCTCCCGCTGTGGCAGTCTCTCAACGATGTCTCTTTCCACAATGCTCGCGTCGCAAGCATTCCCGGCAGCGGATCCGGTCTCGTGGCCATCGGCAACTCTCCTGCGGATGGAAGCAATGAGGCTGCCACCCCTTTGATTGCTGTTCCCCGCGGCCTTATTCTCAATGCCGAAGCTGTCGAGGAATATGCCAAGCAGGACCGCAACTTCCGCCAGCTTCTCGATGCCATGGAGGTGCGCTCACCGCGGCATGACATCCTGCTGTTCCTCTTGGTCCAAATTGTTCTGGGACAGACACCGCCTGGCATGACAATGCCGGCACTCCCTTCACCATGGACAGAATATGTCAAGTTCCTCCCATCCGACATTCCACTCCCGTCTCTCTGGACGGCTGCAGAGCGGAAGCTCCTGAGCGGAACATCGCTAGAGGTAGGTTCCATGCCCTTTACTGTCAGCCAGTACCTATATTTTGACACCTGTGAAATACTGACAACTGTGGACTCTAGGCTGCTGTGAATGCCAAGGTCTTTGCTCTTGAAGGAGAGTTTGATGAAATCCGGCGGCGGTCATCTGACCTCCCGTTTTGGCATGCCGCCTTCTGGGAGTCCCCCTCTGGACCCGTGCTGCGACACTGGTTCCTTGTTGATGCGTGGTATCGCTCACGCTGCCTAGAGCTGCCGCACTGCGGCACGTCCATGGTGCCGTGCATTGACATGGTTAACCACAGCGCGACACCCAACGCGTACTATGAAGAGGTCGTGGCCACGCAAGCAAGGGTATCGGAAGGCGACCGGGTCGTCCTTGTTGTGCGGCCAGGCCAAGCACTTGCGGCATCTTCCGAGATCACCATCAACTACACTGGTAACACCGGGAACACTGGTAGCACTGACACCATGGACACTACTGAGCGCGATGCAGCATACCAGGCTCATCTCGGTGTCGCCGGACAAGGTCTCAAGTCAGCATCTGAGATGCTGTTCAGCTATGGTTTCATCGATCGCGAATCCTCTGGTCATAGTTTGGTCCTCCCCATCAGGCCATTCCCCGACGATCCCCTTGCAAAGGCAAAATTGCACATATTTGGCAGTCCCTCGCCCCGCCTCGATATTGAATTGTTGGGTAGCATTGACGACGCCGACGGGGATGATGATGGAAACGCCGCGGAGCGGGTACGCTGGTCGTGCCCATTTGCGTACCTGATGTGCGTCAACGAGGAGGACGGACTTGACTTCCGCCTGCGTCAAACCACAGACGGAGAGACAGAGCTCAGCATGTTTTGGCAGGACCAAGAAGTCACAGATGCGGTACGCGACTTTGAAACACTGGCCCGTGCACATGAGCTGGCACCTGTTTTTCGCCTGCGGGTGGTGACCGTGCTTCAGGAAGCCATTGAGTCCCAGCTGGAGCATATGCAAGATACGGGTGGCAAGCAGCACGGACTGGCTACCGGAAGTACCGACAACGGCACCGGCCACGACCACAACAACAACGACGACGACGACATGGTCGACGTGGACGACACACAGGTCCTTCCCGAGGCATTCAACGGTGGAGAGCCCATCCGCGCCGAGATCACTAAACAGGTCGCAATCCTTCGCGATATTGAATCCCAAGTCCTGTGCGCTGCTCTGGAAGCCCTGGAAGGCGAGGTAAGACATCACTTTTCCCAAAGAGAAAATCAAAAAGCCCGCGCGGATCCGCACAGACCCGGGCATTTTCGGCTTTCAAAGTTCGATTGCTTTCACCTCCGCATTTTTTACCCCAGACCTTGCCGGTCGCGAGCGGCACATCTGGATCAGAAAAGACGAAAAAAAAAGCCACTTCCCCCGCAGTCCTTTTTTGTTCTTCCCTTTTACCCATGATCTGCAAAACAAAGCGTTGTAATAGCGCTGGCAAGTGCTCTGTCCTTTTTATTTTTCGGTTGTCCCCGCATACTGGTACCTACACTACTCGAACAGCCGAACAAAAGCAAAATAGTTCGGCTGGTCTGGTTGTGTGGTTTTCTTGTCACAAGTCTTCTGCTTCCCATTCAAAGATGGCTTCCGCACACAGAAAAGTTTCTGTTGGGATATGTTTTTTTTTTTTTATTTCAGTATCAGCAGTGCACCGCCTGAAAAATCCCTTCCTACGAGTACTTGCGACAGCATGCCCATAATCTTACGAAGCACCTATGCGTTTGAGCACGGAGCACTGTGCATAAGGGGTGCACATATGCTGACTATTATGCAGAGGTCGACGCTACTGTCTGATGCAACCGTCACAAATTATCTCGGATCGATGGAAGTTTCCCAAAACGATTTAGATCAAGAAGAGTCGACCAATGACAACGAGCAAGTCGACGCCACCCAAGACGAGCCAGAGGACGATTTTAGTTGACGATCCCTCTGAGGGACATAAAGGCCTTCAAGGTTTTTTCTTCTTGTTATTCGCCTCAGATGGTACCTAGTGATGGTTTCAAGAATGCTCTAGTGCGCTTTCGAAACAACGCGGACAAGAAAGGACAAAACAATAGAGAAAAAAAGGGTTTGATGAAGACCAAAGCTGCAAGAAGAATTTACCAGTCTCTGATTCGTTCACCCCCGAGCCGACAAAAAGTGTCATCCTACCAAGACTGTGAATGACAGGATTGTCGTCAACGAGTGCCGGGTACAAAGTACATTGTCCAAGTAAGATACATGCATGCATGCCGTACAGGTACTCCGTACGGTCGTGCAGTATTCGATGCAGTACCAATGGAAGGGTACAACGTATTTAACTTCTTTTTTTTTTTTGGCAATTTTGTTGGCGGTGGCTGGTGCTGGTGTGGCGCCCTGCATACGACCCCTTTGTTAGGTATCCTGCCTACACAACCACACCTGCCGCAGACCTGCATTTCGTCTCTGCAGCGTCTACCTTGTATGAGAAAACAGTCGCCGAGTGGCTAAAAATAGAGGGGATACTGCGAATGCAGGTTATTGGAGGAAGAATGCATCGTTACCCAGGACTTGGGTACTGGAAAACTAACGGAATCCATCACCGCGCCGATGGCTGACCGGAGATTTTGATATTTGTCGCGGCAAGAAAAAGAACACGGACACGATGCGGCTCAAAGTGTGGCTATGTCGTGAACTTGCCGGCGGCAGTTAGAAAGCATTCTACACTTGACAACAAAATAAAATAAAATTCAAAAGGCGCTTCATGTTGTCAAGATGGGTGCTAGGGCGGCCGGCCGGCTTTGACAATCAAAGGTCTCATCGGGCCTCCGGCGATGCTGCGAAAAGGACAGTCCATACAAGCGGACACTCCAGCACCAAAAAAGTACCAGTGTTTTACAGAGTTAAGATACAGGTGATGAGAACCTATATTTACGACTACGATACGAGTACGAAGCAGCCGTTCTTCGACAGCGTGGCATCGGGGGAGGGAGGAAACGGCATATGAGTACTTTGATCTAAGTCCCAGCATGGCTGATTACGGAGTACCGCTCCTCGTTCCCCTTCTTGCTCCTTCTTGCCTCTCGCGAAATGCCGGGCTCGGCAGGGTATGCTTGTTTTTCTGCCATGTGGCATGGTTGCTGCGTGCATCTGTATCTCGCACATCTACGCGCACGGAAAAGGGGTGAACAGGGAGTTGAAACGGACGACCAAAATACGAAAATACGCGTGGCAAGCGCGTTGTCAGGCCCGCAGCAGCGGTATCAACAGCACGCTAGAAACGAACGACAAGGATGGCACAAGGATGGCACAAGGATAGCAGAAGGATCAGGAAAATGCCAAGTTAATTTTGATTGCTGAAAAAAAAATGGAGGGTGGTATTCATAAATACGACCTCCAGGGTGCCATCAGCACTGCCAAAGCCACGTGCGGCGCTTAGAATTGGCTGACCAGGGTGATTTTCGAGGCACTTGATTCGATCGTCATTTGCTGCACAGAAAAGGGAAGACAAGCAAAGGCGTCCGACAGGGTGTGCACTCCAATATGCAGGCTGCAAATAGTAGGGCCGGCGTTCGCCGAAGATGTAAAACGCGCAGCCCAGCTCCGTGACAACCAAAAATACAAGACGTAAAGAGCTGGCGAACCTTACACCGGCCTGTGTCGATCTTTGTTGAGAAAGGGCGACTTGGGGTATTTGGTTGGTCGATGCGATGGTGGTACGTGCTGGTGCGTTTAATTGCAAAAACCATTATTGCAAGCTGCCAATCTTGCCCATTCCATCCAACGGTCAACAATAGACAAACACGTACGGAGTACTCGTAATGCATTTGCAAGAATGAGAAGTGGCCGCACTATTTTTGATTTTGATTTCGTCCATTTCCCCCAGTTTCTTCCCCAGCAAAGCGGAGCTCCATCGTACCCTAAGCGTGGATGGAAGGGAGTCAAAAGACGCAAAAAGGTGCAAAAGATGGACGCTTCGGTGGAGATGCAGTGATAAACGACATGCACACACAGAAAAAGAAATGCCGGGGAAGCGTGGACTACTGTGTTGATCCCAATGGCATTTTCAGCCTGCTGCGGAACTTTTTGTGTGAGATTTTGCGGGTGTGGTAGGTGCGTCCAAGACCTTGCCCTTCGTATGGTGTACATTGACGAGTAAGTACTCCGTACATGTACTCCCTCCCATACGGAGTACAGGTACGGAGTACATTTTTCATGTTTGGTCCGAGACCCAAAGGCCGCCCCCGGAGCGCGGGTTCAGCATGCCGTCCCCAACTAATCCTCTCGCCTCCCGCATCTTCCCCATCTTTTCTCCACAGCGAAAAAAAAGCGAGAAAAGCAATTTTCTACGCAGGCTCTTTGCTCGTTGTGTTTTTCCATTTCCATCTGGCACAGTTTCTGGCCAGAATTCAAAAAACGGAGTGTATCTTACGTTAGTACTTTATGTGTTGAAAATACGCTTTCTCTTCTCAATGTGTCAAATTCTGAAGCCCAAAAAATGATAGAAAGAACAAAAGGACGTGGAAAGTTAAGGAAGAGATATCGTTCGCATTGTTCTTATGGGACGCCATCTTTCTCCCCCTCATCTTGTCGCCTGTCTTCTTCTGGCTCCCTGCTCTTTCCGATTTTCATCGTTAGTATAGGCCTGTCAAAGGTACAAAGTACATACGGGGTTGACTCCCTTGCTTCTTTCCTGTTTTACGGTTCGCGCTGCTCGCGCGGGCTCGCGTGTCGATCGCCCCTTCTCTCTCATTCTACCTCGTACATCGTGGAGGGCAAGTGCCAGTGGCTTCATCGAGACAACAATGCACAACGGAACGTAACAGCAAACCTTCTCTGCTCTGCGCCTTCCTCGTTTATCGTCCGCAGCCTTTTGTTCTCTTCCTTTGAGCCTCCTATGCATCATGACCGTTGATCCCATTCAGCCGCCATTCTTATTTGACGAGATGGTGGTTGACCATTGGACAGAGATTTTTCATGAAACTGAGTGAGGGTGTGTGTGTGTGTGTGTGTGTGTCAACTTCCGTAGAAAAAAAAACATGAATGTCCCCAATACATCATGCAGGCAGCCGTTACCTGCCTTGTTTCCTACCAGCAAAGGGTATCCTGCATGTACCTAATGCCTGCCCAAGATGTATCTCCCAGCTTCGCCCCATCTGCAGACTGGGTCGCGCTTTCCCTCTCTGGGGATTTTGACTTGCATTCTTTTGGTGCACTTTCCTTCCTTCGATTTTCCTTCTATTTTTCCCTTTTTATTCTCGCGCGCACCATCGCCCATCGTACTTTCCCTTCTTTGTCTCGTGCCTAAACCGGCCCCTGTCAACCCCCCCTTCCCCCTCCCCCAAGCGTGTTTCTTTTTCTCTCCACGTCCTGCACTTCCCGCCAGTTCCTTCTTTCGTCCTCTTTTTATATGGACGGTCCCCGCCACATCTCGCGTCAAAATCTGCCGCTTTCTTTTCTCCATTCATCTTTTCATACTCGTGGAAATATTTCATTATTTCACGTCAACTCTTGTTTCTTTTATCCCGACACACACTGGGGACTCCACCCGCCCACAAAACCCACTTCCCAGCGGACGCTCTAGTGCTCGTCTCGCCCTGACTTGCAATACGCCAGAGGAATATTACTCGCTTCGCCTAAAAAGAAAGAGGGCCCTCTCCCCTCTTTGCCCCCCCTGGAAAACACAATCTGCACGTCTTACGGAGTACATCAACGCACCCGTCTTCATCAACTGGGAGTGTTCTGCGTAAGTCTGGTTAAAGGGGGAAACGGCTTTGGCTCGTTCCTTTTCACAATTTGCTTCTTTCCACCATTTGTCAGTCTTTCTCGTCACACACCCATTTTTTTATCAACTTATTTCGGCTTGCATGCCGATGCCTTGACAGAGGCTGTTCAACCTCGATCCTCAACGACAAAACGGGGCTCCATTCTGTCCCAACATAATTGTCAATTGCCCATCATCGGCCCTACCGGTTTCTACTCCGCCAAAATAAAACACAGTTTCTTGTCACACCTGCCAACGCCTTCGGCTCCAGCCCTTCGGATCGCGCGGCTGTTGGCGCAAACAACAGCGACCGCATATCGACCGACACTCCAGATAGTGTGTCTCTTCTTGAGTGTCAGTCATCGAGTCACGCGTGCCACACACACACGTCGCACACGTCACACACGTCAGACACATACACGCCTTTTGTCTTTTGACCGTTGCCCATCATGCCCGGCATTCTGCCGATGAAGGTCATCAAGGTGGGCTCCAGCTCTCAGAGCCGGATTGCCCAGGCCTGTGACCGCTGCCGCAGCAAGAAGATCCGCTGCGATGGCATCCGTCCCTGCTGCTCACAATGCGCCAGCGTCGGCTTCGAGTGCAAGACCAGCGACAAGCTGAGCCGTCGCGCCTTCCCGCGTGGCTACACTGAGTCGCTCGAGGAGCGCGTGCGGCAGCTCGAGAAGGAGGTCGGCGAGCTCAAGGATCTCCTCGACGAAAAGGATGAGAAGATTGATATGCTCTCCAAGATGCACAGCAACCAGCGCCGCTATCCGTCACCGCCGCGTGCAACTCCCCCAACCATCCCCTCACCGCAGTCCAGCACCGGTGATAGCGCTGCCGCCACTGCTGCCTCCAGCGCCAGCACACGCACTCCCTCTTTCTCCACATCCACATCCTCCGCCGCGGCCGCAAATGCATCTTCCTCCTCATCAGCAGCAGCCTCGGAACAGTCGGCCCCATCAGTGACCAGTGGTGTATCACCACGGACGGGTGCAGACGCTGAGGCTGAGTCGGCATCGCCAGATGCGTCAGCCGCCAAGGAGAAGGAGGACACATTCCGTATGCAACCATCGCCCCTTGTTCTGGGTGTCGAGAACTCGGACTCTTACTACATGGGCGCTTCAAGCGGCCGTTCATTTATTGGTAAGTCCTTCGCCCGTGGTGCCCCTTTCATATGTCTTTTACTTGGTTTAATTTCAACCCTCTAACTTGTTCCAGACATTGTCAAGCGCAAGATGCAAGAAAACGGCAAGCCTTTCCCCGACTTCCACGCCGAGGCGTTCTTGCACATCCAAGGTTGCTACCCCCTGGTGAGCGAACCGCCCGACTCGAGCCTGCGTGTGCCACCGCGCATGTTCTCGGACCTCTGTGTCAATGTCTACTTCCAGGAATGGGCGCCTCTCTTCCCCATCCTGCACCGCTCATCCTTTTTGACCATCTACAACGAGTTTGTCAGCGATGCCGAAAAGGTCAAGAACAACCACAAGCTCGCCCAGCTTTACCTCGTCTTTGCCATTGCCGGTCTGTCGGGCGATAAGCCCAATCTCGCGCTGATTGCCGCCTGCGAGAAGCAGTGGCAGACCTCGCTCGATGCCGTGCTTATGGAGAGCACCATCAACACCCTGCAGTGCCTCGTCCTCGCCGTCCTCTACTGCTCGATGCGCGCCGACTACAAGCGCATGCAGCACTACAAGGGCATCGCGATTGGCCTGTCACACCGCCTCGGTCTGCACCAGAGCCAGAAGCGCTTCTCGTTTGGCGCGCTGACGGTTGAGACCCGCAAGAGAGTCTTCTGGACACTGTACACCCTCGACTGCTTCTCGGCCGCCGTTCTCGGTCTGCCCAAGCAGCTCAAGGATGAGGACATCTTTACCGAGTACCCGAGCGATGCCGATGACGAGAACATTACCGAAAAGGGGTTCCAGCACACTCTTCCTGGCCAGTCCACGCGTCTGTCTGCTGCGCTCGCCCTATTCCGGGCTGCCCGCATTCTCTCTCGCGTGCTCGACACAAACTACCCTGCCACGGCAACGCCGGAGCTGTCACTGCAAAAGATGGAGGCTCTCGATGTTGAGCTCGTGGCCTGGCAAAAGTCTCTGCCCCCGCACCTGACCCTCACATTCCGCCAGGAGAAGCCGTCCACCGACGTTACCGGCGACCGCTCGCCCCTCCTGTCGCTTGCCTTTTACTACATTCGCACACTGATCTGGCGGCCAGCCATTGGCTCGTCGACTCTTGGCGACAAGGCCAAGCCGGCTGTGATCAAGGTCAGCGAGGCGAGCAAGCACATTGTGCAGATCATTGAGCTTCTCGAGGAGCGCAGCATGTCCTTTTCCATGTGCCTGAACAAGTCGGACCTGATTATCATGTGCGGCATCACGCTTCTCTACCAGAGCATGGAGCTCAGCCCGGCGAGCAAGATGTTCAAGGAGACTGGCCGTATGGTGAACCAGGTGGCCAAGCTCGCCGAGGAGCAAAAGGCACCGGGCTGCTACGACTTTAAGCGCGTGGCCTCTCTCATTGTGCCCGTGACGGATGCGCCGCCTGCCAGCGACTCGACCGGTGTGCCCACAACAAACCACGACGACATGTCCATGGCAGCACCTCCACCGCGCCGCTCGACACCGCCCAAGACACCTCAGCTTGCGCAGCAGCAGAAGCAGCAACAGCAACATCAACATCAACACGCGCGCCAGAACACACCGGCATCGGCATCGTACCCCCTTGGCCGTCTCGGCAGTGCAAGCGTGAGCGAGGCGGATCTACTTTTGCAGCAGGAAAAGATGCGGCGCCTGACGATGCCGGGTGGCATGCCCACTCCGGGCCCTCGTCACGTTGACGCCGAGTCGGATTACCGGACACAGCGGGCGTCTTTTGATAATAGACAACACCGGCTGTCGATGTCACAGGCGCCGCTTCTGAACCGGATCTCGCCGTCGCAGCAGCAGCAGCAAATTCTGCACAGAAAGAGCCTGGACTACATGGCGATGCCGCACTCGTCGCCACAGCCTGCCTCCCCTGTTACCACACGCATGCCCCAGCAGCAGCAGCAGCAGCAACAGCAACAACAGCAGCAGCAGTACTACGCCACCTCTGCACAAGAGATGACGCCTCCGCCTCCGACTGGCGTGCTTCCCTCAGAATGGGATGCAATCCTGGGCACGATGGACGGAGCGCTCAATGTGATTTATGGCGGTACTGATATCGGCATGCCCGTGACGTGCGCGTCGGACGGCAGCCCCGGCTCTGGTGCCACTGGCCCCGTTGCGGGAGACGAGTGGACGTCCGATGCGTCGTGGGACCTCAACAGCTTCTCTCTCGGCGACACGGTCAAGGCGACAACCAGCACGGCAGGCAACAACAGCCTTGGCGGCGTTCCTGCACCAGCACAGAGCGTTATGAGCTTTAGCGACGAGAGCATTGCCGGGAGCATTGGCTCGGGCTCGGGCGACGAGCATCTGGTGACGGCAGACTTTGTCAATGTCGGCCTCAGCGGCCTGGACATGAACAACATGCAGTACCCGACCAACACGAGCAACCTTTTGAGTGCCAGTCTACCTGACACCTTTGTCATGGACAACCTTGACAGTGGCTATGTCATGTGAGGCGGCCTCGTGCGCTCACAGTCATCATATACATTCGCTATTTTATTTTCTCCATCTTTCTTTTCGTTCTTTTTTCCTTATTCTTACCCCCATTTAACTTCTTTCTCTTTTCATTCACCTTTCTTAACGGGCACCGAGCTAGTCCTGTTCTCTTTGCCTTTTATACTTTTTCGTTTTTTTATGGTTTATTTGGATTACGGATATCAAAACGGCACCCCTCGTTCTTGTTTTCTTTTTTTTTTCTTTTTTTTTTCTTACGATATGTTTCATATTTCCCCCATCTGAGCACCCCCAACGACATTGCCAGTTTCTTTTGTTATTTCTCTTTTCAGCCTGTTTGTGTGGTCTTCTTTTTCTCAGTTTCATTTTCAGGTGTATACTTTTTTGGGATCTTTTTTTTTCATTTTTGTCTTGGCTTATATATCCAAAATACATACAATGTATCTTACCTATCTTACCTATTCCATTGCTTCTACCCCATCCCTAGAATTGAATGTCCGATAGTCTGCAGTTGAATCCGCATCGAATCTGGGGTTTCCTGAATCGGGCAATATATGCCGGGTTCTAATTCTATGGGGCCGCCGTCAGTTGAGAGTGAGAGAGGCTCCATCCAACTGCAGGAACATTTCTACAGCAGAGCCAGAACAGCCAATAGGATGTTTTGTCTTGTATTCCATGCCTTGGCTGCCTACCTTGCCAAGGGAAGCGAATCCTTCCCGCATCGGTCATTATTGCCTACAGAGTAGAAGCATGGTTCTGACGGTCCGCATGAGTCCGCAATGCCTACTCCGTATCTAAACTACCTACATGTACTCCGTACCTTGATTTCTACCGAATCGCTGGAATGCCGTCCGATTGAGACAGCCCAACGACTCTTACAAGCGAGAGCGGTCCCTGTTTTTAGCCAGGTGGCTTTGTGGCAAAAAGTGCGCTACGGACCCCAACTGTCTAGGCAAGTTAGGTAGCTGCCCGCTTTGTCCGTACAGGCGCCATAGCACTCTGCTCAGGGGACGGGGTTGGGGTTTTCTCCACGTGCCGGGCACTTTTGATGTGCTATCGATGTGCTAGCACCTTTTGTATTTTTTTTTTTAAGCCGTACGGAAATATTGGCTGTACCAGGACCCCGCGCGCCGACTCCGGGTCCCCAGAGAGGAGTTAGCTACCTGGTACTAGGGCCAAAGCCTTTGTTGGCCATTCCGTGCATGTGCGCGCAAGCCCGCTCGCTATTTGATTGCCCCGATATGCGGGAGCACATGTACTTCGTACATACTTCCCGTAAAAGTTAAAACTGGCCAGGGGCACGGAATTTAAAAGGTCTCCAACGAAAAACAAAAGCCGATCACCGGCACGCGCGGCCAAGGTTTTGCCCCGTCCAGGTTTCGCCCCGTCTAGGTTTTGCCCGGTCTTGGTCGCAGCTTTTATATGATGTTGGGTGGTATTGGGCAAAGCATAGAGAGAATTTCCTGGAAGAAACTGGCAGCGTACAGAGAGATACATGCAACTGCTTTTCATGTCGCCGTTGTACCCGAGGACCTTTTTTTGTTACGAGCCGCCCAAAATAGGCAGGTACGGAGCATACTAGACTCCGGACGGAGACGGACGGTGTAAAATATACCGCAAAGCTCCAGAGAGAGAAAGGACAAAAAAAGAAAAACACCAGCAAGTGAAAGTTAATCAACACAAGAGGGAGCTTGAAGGACACCTAGGTAGACAAGGACTGCCGATCCCATCCCATTTACACCGCTGCCCGCCCGGTCTACTTTGTTTTCCCCTCACCTTTCTGCTCTTTTTTTTCCTTTCTTGTTCTTCTCTCTATAGATTTGCCAGATTCGCTTTTCGCTTTTCCTTCCAATACGGCACGGTTCTCGATATCGCGCAGCGTTGCGCTCCCGTTTCGTTTTTGTTCTTGTTTTCCTTTGCCCGTTCTCGTTCGGCCTTCTTTCCATCGAAACGCATCTCGTTTTCATCCAGCCATGGCGTTCGAATCTTCCACGTCTTGGCCGCGGCCGCATCTGCTGAGTGCCAAGAAGCCGTCAGATGGCAGCACCGGCACAAACGGCACCAACGGCGCATCAGCCCTGCCTGTGAATATGGGCCACCGCGGCTACCGCGCACAGTACCCCGAAAACAGTCTCGTCTCGTTCCGCCAGGCTCTCGCTGGCGGCGCCACGGCCATCGAGACGGATGTCCACCTGACGAGCGACAAGGTGGTTATCCTGTCGCACGACAAGACGCTCCAGCGGTGCTTTGGACAGCCGGACTTGATCGCCAGCAAGACGTGGGCCGAGATTTCGGAGCTGACGACGACGGCGGCGCCGCATGTGCCCATGGCGCGCCTGAGCGATCTGCTGGAGATGCTGTCGGAGCCAGAGAACGAGAGTGTCTGGTGTCTTTTGGATATCAAGGTAAGAGTTTGGTCAGAGATCTGTGGATGGTTTTTATATTATTATTCTTTTTTTTTTGTTCAAATTCTTATGCTAATCTCTCTCTCTCCTCTCTCATCAGATCGATGACGACCCGGCGGATCTCGTCTCGCACATGGCCGAGACGCTCGCTGCCACGGCCGGCAACTGGAGTCAGCGCATCGTTCTCGGATGCTGGGATGTACGTATTCAAAAGATCATATCAGCAGGTTCTAACTATTATTTTGCCAACCCCCTTCCCCCTTTCTCCCCTTTCCTCTCCTCTCTCCCTCTCAATAGGCCAAGTTTATGCGACAGTGTCAAAAACATCTGCCCGACTATGCCCAGGCGTACATCGGCGCCTCGTTGACGTACAGCTACGAGCTCCTCCGCAACTACGACTGCGTCCGCTACTTTAACCTGCACTACTCGATCCTTGTCGGCTGGCGCGGCCAGCGATTTGTGCGCGCGGCCCAGGCGCAGGGCCGTTTCGTCCTCGCCTGGACGGTCAACGACGAGGAGTGGATGGACTGGTGTGCGCGCAAGCACATTGATGTCGTCATCACCGACGACCCGCCCAAGCTGGCCAGCATCCTCAAGCGCTGGGACAAGACCGACGAGCCCAAAGCCGGTGTCGAGAGCACGCCCCTTCTCAAGCGTAATTCGCCCGCCCCACCAACATCCCACCCGCCCAACTGCACGTCCTGGACAGGTTTGTATCTGCGCCGCTGGTTCAGGCTGTACATGACCCTTGGCGTGACTCGCATGTTTATCGCCTACTTTACTTTTCGTCGTCGGCTGGAACAGGGCCCTGTAGCCAAGCGTATCAAGTCGGCCATGGAGGAGAAGTAATGCTCGTCGGGTCTGTTATGGGTTGTGTGTGATTTTTTTTGCTATTTTCTTCTTTTTTTTCTTTTTATGAATCGCCACGATCTAAATTCCATCCTCTAGTGCTTTCATCATTAGTAGACTCTTGGTATTTTGGTCTATATAGAAATACGTGAAAATTAAATATAAAATAATGCTCAAAACAATGTGAAATAGCATTCATCCATACAAAAATAGGATGATATGTTCATTTGTACACGCACGAGGCGCTGCACGTCCAAACCCCTCAGATTCGACACACCCGGTCTTCCACCCTCCCTTTCCATCCCCCCAAACCCAAACACTTCCTGCCTACCGCCGCTGCAGAGCACCGCCGAGAAGACGGCCGACGGCGTGACCGAGATACATGCCGACAATGACCGTGACGGGCCACTGCTGCCAATCACGGTCCCAGTCGAGAGGGATCGGCACAGCGCCCAGCCATGCACCCACGCACGCGCCGTACAGACCGCCCACAGCGGAATCCAGCTGCTGGGTCAGCTGCGAAAACGAGGCCAGAGCGCGCCACGCGCCCGTGCCGTCGGTGCCGCGCGTAAAGATGACGGGGTAGAGGCCGAGCACGGCGAGGTGGGCGGCGCACAGCACAGTCCGTACCGTCTGCGTCAAGAGTGGTGCGCCAAACAGGACGAGAACGAAAAAGACAGCCGGTGTCGCCAGAGCCGTGAGAGCGATCGAGAGAGTTGTAGTCTAGAGTGTTGTTAGAAGAATAAAATCTCAATATACATTCCCTCCTGCCAAAAACTCAAAACTCACCACAATAACGTTTGGCTTGCGGACGTTGCGGCGACGCTTCTTGTTGTTGGTGTCCGCGGCAACAGGCAGGGGTGCCGAAGAACCAGCCGGCGGCAGACCGATCACGGATGCGGTCGCCTGCACAATCAAAGCCACGACCAGCAAAAAGGTCAGAGCCACAATACCGCCCCGGCCGTCGTCGGCCGCCACCACAAGACCCGATGCGTCCTTGACCGTCTTGCCCACCATGCTGTCAAAGACAATCGACAGCGCGAGAAGCAGAAAGGCCGGGCTCAGGTTTCGTGCCGCCGCAGCCAGGGGTGTCTGAGAAGCCGTCAGCGCCGTCGGCACAAACGAGGGCGACGACGGAGACGCCGAGGTCGTCGAGCCAGACGTTGATGCATCGGCTGCTTCGGAAGACGCGGTCGACGACGCGTCCAAACCGGGCGACACGCCGCGTCGCCGGCGCGCAGCTGTAGTGTTGGGAGACATGTCGACGGAAAAAGGCTATCTGAAAGGAGGTGGTGTGGTCGACGCTGTCACGATGACAAGGACAGTCGTATCGTCGATGACAGGGTTAACAAAATAATAGCGTAGGAGGTTTGACGTCGTTTTCTGCGGTTTTTGCTGGCCTTCTGAATTAGGCTATCGAGCTAGGGGGGGGATTTGCAGGTAGACAAGGTCCACTTTAAATTTGCATCGCTAGAGGGGAAAAAAAATGCCGAGAGAAAAAATAGCAGCCTTTCAGTAGATCTACGAGCCGACCGGGGTCGTTTATATCAACAACGATGAGCAAAGAGGGTGTCCTTTTTTTATTGTTTTATTCTGGTCGACAGGATGCATTCTATATTGTACATGCTGTCAAAAACCCTATACTCATCCCAATAAAGTTGGTATAGATATGCTGCCAGAGCTAGTCCCTTCTTTTCTTGATAGCCCTGGCAAATGGCATCAGAGGCTCATGTCCATTTTTTTTGTTCAATGCAGCCCATCGCGCCTTCCATAATTTTTGAGCCTCGTTTCCATAGGGTCGTGGCTTCCCCCGTGTGTCATCATATTGTCGTCGTGGTAAAAAAAAAACCCCCTACAGCGTTTCCCCAGCCGTTCAGGCTTCGCTCATCTTGCTGTCTGCTGTGGCAGCTGCTTCCTTTCCTTCCTTGCTCTCCTTGCCCTCCTTGCCCTCCTCGGCGGGCAGCAGGTTCCGCAAGGCCAAGTCGTAAATGACACCCTCGACCTTCTTGACGGCATACTTGACACCGTCCACCTTTTTGCGCAAAAAGTCATTCTTGAGGTTGAGCAGCTGGAAACCAGCGTGCAGGTCCTTGATAAAGCCGCTGATGCGCACCGCCAGCGCGCCATCGCCCAGCGTCACCGCGTTCATCGCCAGACGCGACAGCTCGTCCGTCACAGACGTCAGCGCCGACAGGTACTCTTCGAGGCCAATGTGGAACGCGTCGTGCTCAATCTCGACCGGCACGCCAAACACCTCGCCCACCTCCTCAAGCGTCAGCAGCCGGCCCAGCTCTGGGCCAGTACCGCTGCTGCTGTCTTCTTTGTTGCTGTTCTTGGACAGTCCGCCGAGCCATGCGCAGAGCAGCACGGTCGCAATCGCGTCCTGCAGGTGGCGCGTCCACCGCTGGTTGAACTTGTAGTACGGGTGCTGCGACGCGGCCGCGCTCAGCTGGCCCACGGTCGTCACCTCGTCAGCCACGGCCGCCTCGACGGCCGGCACGAGCGCTGTGGCATACTGCGACCGCGGCGTCGAGTGGACGCGCGAGAGCACGCCCTGAGCGTAGGCCACGTTGCGCTCGAGCGTCTCGATAATGCCGTCGAGCTGTGCGCGGGCGGCCATGTCGCGCTCGGCGCGCACCTTGAGCGAGTCAAATATGCGAGGGTTGATCATGGTGGTGGTGGTGGTGGTGGTGACGATGGTGATGAGTGTAAATATGTAGAAGATATTCAATGTTGAGAGAAAAGGTCAAGAAGGCACAGGATGGTGGCGTGGCGGCCGGTCGTTCTTACCTCGTCAAAGGCAACAAACGGCAGAACAGGAAGGCACGACAAACGCTTCTCACAAATTGTTGAACTACCACTCACGTTCAGCATCCGTAAAACCAACGCCTCATACAGCATTTATCACATTCCCAACACGCTTCTTCGTCACATCCAAGGCAAGCCTCAGATTGCAATGAAAAAAGAGAAAAGTGTTTCGCGTCGCTCGGAGGCAGTGTGGTACCGAGGACACTGTGGCAGTCGATCATGGGCAAGCCCAGAGGATCATCCGCCAGTGATCAAAAATTAGATTAATCACGAATATGCTCCGTAGAGCAATTTCAGAGATTAAACTGAAAAGAACAGATACTACACTTGATCTAAGCCAAAAGGCAAAGAGAGCTGAAGAGAAAAGAGAAAAGAAATTCCAAGAAGCTGGAGGGGGTTCTCGGATATTTATACCTTTTCCCTAGCTGCCTAGTGGGTCACTCTGCGGACATTGGTGGGTACTCATTATGGCTGCCTATTGGTTGGCCTCAGATGGCCCGTGCGAGAGTGAAAAACATGCGGACACCTGGCAGGCACAACCCTCACCGCCCTCACCGCCTCAAGGCCTCACAAGCTAGGCGGCAGAAAATGTAGATCACGTGCGACCAGCACAATCCGACGGAGTGCTACGTAATGAATGGTTTCCGCATCGGCGGCAGCAGCAAGAAGCAATCCGCAGCCATATTCCCCCGCCATTTACACCCTCCTTTTGCTCATCCCATCCATCCACTCCCACCACGACGACCAACACACCGGATTCATCACCTCCAATACTCACGATGCATGACAACCGTATGTATTTTTCTGGGATTTTTCTGAGATTTTTCACTTTCTATTTTTTTTTTAAAAAAAAATTTGTCTCGCTGACATTTTTCCCCCTCACCCCCCAAAATAACAGGTTCACATCCACTCCTTGAGCAGGTCCCATTGACCGTCTCACCTTTTGTCCAGCTTCCACGAGCCACGACCCTGCCATACCAATACAAGACCATGCCGTCTGCACTGCCGCCATCTGTCATCGAGTCCGGCCCGACGGGCGACAAGGGCAAAATCTCCTACATTGTGTCTCCCAGCTCGTCATCCGCAGCTCACCCAGACGACATTGTCGAGTCGTGCCGGGCTCTTCGGGACTACATCAGCAAACTCGAGTCGGATGCTCTGGCCGAGCTCAAGGCTGTCAACGAGCGCGCCGAGGCCCGAGAGCTGGCTGAGAAGCGTCGTGTGGCCCCCGGATGGCTCGATTCCGATAACCACTTGCTTGTTCCCGAGCGCCAGAACCAGCAGCAGGCCGATGCCTCTGGATCTTCAGCAGGAGCATCAGGGGCGCCAGGAACGCCGGATCTCGCGGAGATGGCTGCCAGTGGACCAGAGCCCGCAGCGAGCGAGCTGGTTGCTAGTGGAGGTGTGACAGGAGAGGCTCTTGACCAGGCGTTTGGCACCCTCAACATCAACCAGTCATAGGTTCGGTGGTGGCTGGGTCTCTCTTTTTTTTAGCATTCCTTTTTCTGTACTGCGTCGGATATACCCCATTTCTAGCTCCTTTTTTCGTTTTGATTTTGTTCACACGCCTGGGGCTGGTACTTGGAGTTTAGGAGTTGTTTCTTTTTTCTGTTTTTCTTTTCTTTTCTGGACAGGCATTAGATCGCACTGTACAGATATACCTATACCTTGGTATATATAAAAGAGTTTCAATGGAAATATTAAAGTCCTTTTAAAAAATAGAATGGTGGTGGTATCATTGACACATAAAACAAATCGCTATCATCTATGACAAAACATAAAGCAACAAAATATGAGGCCCCCCTCTCCCCCTTTCCTCTTCATGGTAGGATGCGCATCACGGCTTCAAAGACCATGAGTGCCATGGCATTGGCCGGGAAGGCTCTGAGGAAGCTGGGCATGAAGCCACGGAAGTAACCCTTGACGCCGCCCTCGCGATAGACGGCCTTGGCCGCATCGCGCCAGTGCGGAAACCGCGGCGTGCCGTCGTTGAGCGCGCCACCCAGCGGATCCGTCATGATGCGCTGCTTGACCACGTCGCTCGGGTACGCCACGATCCAAAACACCTGCGCCGACAGACCGCCGGCCCAAAAGTTGACGAGCGGCGTCGGCAGCTGCGTGTGCTGCGTCAGCATCCGCGAGAAGATGTCGTAGCTGCCCCACCAGAAGAAGAAGAAGGAGCGGAAGAGCATGGTGGCGGCGAGGCCGTGGTAGAGGCCGCGGGTGCCGTGGCTGCGGTAGATCTTGCCGGCGCAGTCAATGGGGCCGTGGTACAGCCGGTCGGCCTTGCGCGCCGCATACTGCACCTGCAGCCGCGACTTGATGTGCTCGACGGGCGCCGCCACAAAGCTGACCGTCAGGCCGGCCAGGATGCCCGCCATGCCGTGGCCGTACGCCGGCAGCACGCCCTGGGCCTTGCTGCTGTCCCCCGGTGCCGTCTTCTTGCTGGCCGAGTTGGTCACCGTTGCTGCGGCCGCCTTGTCCAGGCCAAAGACGTGCTGGGCCAGCAGCTTCTTGTACATGGTCAAGCTGCCAAGCATCACACTGTCCATAAACATCCACCCGACCAGCGGCGGCGATGCGCCCTTGTAGAGTGCCCGCACGCCCTCATTGCGGACCGTCTGCACGAGACATGACAGCGGGCCTGGGAACCGGTCTGCCGTCGTCGTCTGCATCCGCACCTTGATCGTATCAAAGGGGTGGCCGACCGTAAGCTTTGCGATGCCAGAAAAGACACCGGCCGCAAAGCCCTTGTAATGTGACGAGGAGGAGGAGGACGCTGGTGTTGTTGTTGCTGTTGCCGTTGTTGCTGTGCCGGTGGGTGGAGATGCTGGCGATATCGGCGATGCTGGCGGAACAGCGAGCGAGCCGCTCGCCTTGTTTTCCAAGGTCATGGTGCGATGTTGGATGTCGTGATAATGAACTGTGAAAAGTCCGGATATGGAGGGCTTGTAGGAGGTAAAACAGGAAGGTGCAGTGTCGAAACGTTTGGGTAGGAGTAGTTGCACTTCTGGGGAAGGTATGCGCACGATGCTGCTGGCGCACTTGCCTTGATATCACCGATTGAGTCGCCGTGAGGAAGGAGCGAAAAAGACAAGGCAAACAAAAAAAATAGGTAGACTGTAAGATACTCCCTCCTTCCCTCGAGAGAGGGAACAAAATAGGGAAACTGATACAAAAAGGCCAATTACAGAAACGGAAGGTGCGAAACGGCGTATGGCAAGAAACGATGTTCCCCAGAAAAAAAGGGTCCGTGGGCGGCGGTTTCGGAGAGCTGCCACTCGGGGTGCCGCTAGAATCCCCGGCGGGCCGCTCTGTGTATCCGTGAAAGTAGCTCTGCACGCAAAATATGTGAGCAGGTACATGCGCCCCGGCAGAAGAGAGTGACAAGGCTGCCGTATCTTTTTTGGAGTTGCCCCAAAAACGGTGGGCGTACAACAGTACAAAAAGGTTACAAAAGGTACAAAATGTTTTTAAGCCGAGCATCCCGCTGTAGCTCGGAGTTGACTGCATCTTGCCCTGCTGCCCATGGGGAGAACCAAGACTCAATAGGATGGCTTGTCATGCGCACGAGAAGTGATTCTCTCGCAATTCTTCAGCAGTACCAGCTGGATTTTTAATACAAACGCGTCAGACAGCACATCCGGTACGGCAGCAAGTATTCGTTCAACGCCAAACAATTGCCATGAAAAACATGTCTCGACATGATCACCACGCCCTGCAATCGTGATATTGATCATATTGATAGTCCCTGGTGATATATGCCTGCAACAATCAGGCCACATTTCAACGCCCTTTCGCTATGCCATGAAAGACCACTGTTTCGACCGTTTTTGTTTTGTTCCTTTCTGCTGGGTTTGCCCGTTGGTATACATATAATTTTGTCATTGTTTTAAAACGCGTCGTCGATGCCGGCTGCCTTTTCGGCGGCTTTGCGCGCGCGCAACGCGTCGGCAAACCATCCGTGCGACACGGCATTGCGCGGATCGACGGTCACGCCCTCCTTGAGCGGCTGACCCTCCTTGGTCAGGTCCAGCTCGTCCCAAGGGTTCGGCGTCAGGATGTAGTGCACGTTCTTGACCGAGTCGTCCTGCCAGATGGCGTCGTGGACGCCCGTCCAGCGCAGCGTCTTGAGCGCGTTGTATGTGTACGGCAGCGGCACCCAGCGGCCGCGGAACAGCGTGGACAGCAGGCTCTGGTCGGCAAAGTCGAGATCGGCCGCGTTGTCGTCCATGTACGCGACGATGCGATCAAACACGGGCTTGCTCGGCACGACCACCTGCAGGCCGCCGTTGATCAGCTCGACGCCCATGGGCTGTCCCGGCAGCGACGGGTCGGCGCCGGCTGTCTGCGCGGCCGCCGCGTCGCCGTGCTGCGTCGTGAACGCACAGTTGGCCGGCACCCAGTCGCTCGGGTAGTGCTTCTTGCCGAGCGGGTTGCACACGCACGCGTGGCCCGCCGCAAACACGCGCCGGCTGTCCGGGTGCGGCGGGTCCTGCGCGGCCACCTCGGGCGCGTCGAGCGGCAGCTCCATCAGCTCGTCCATGTTGCGGCGCACCAGCATGTCGCTGTCGAGCTGCACGACGCGCGCGTACTGCGTCAGTCCAAACGGCGTGAGCTTGCTCCAGCAGTCGTAGAATCGCGGGTCGGCGCTGTAGTCGCGGTGCGACTTGGTCGGCAGCAGGTAGGCGATGCGCTGGTGGGCAATGCCGCGCGCCGTGAGCGCCTGCTTGCCCTCCTCGGGGAACGTGTCTGTATACAGCGCCACGAGGGGGTACTTTGAGCCGACATTCTTGAGCGACGCATTCAGCGTCAAGAGGCCAGGAAGGTAGTCGAGGTTTGTGATGAGCGTTGTCCAGACTGGTTGAAGGGGGAGGGAGGGGCAAAACGAAGCGGATGATGTCAGCCGTGATCCTTGTCAACCAAAAAAAAGAAAAAAAAAAAAGTAAACGAGACAAGCTGGTAGCTCTGGGAACGTCAAAAGGTGCTTTTTTTGGCTTCACTCACCCTTGTCTGAATCAACTGCCCGCCTGCCGTCCGACATTTTGGCGATGTTTCTCAAGGAAAATAAAGAAAAGGACAGAATATGTGTCGGAGCAGAAGAGGTTGTCGGTCTTTCAAAAAAGAACTGTCAGAAAGGCTGGACGTCTATCGTCGCCACTCAGCGCGTCGGAAGCCGGGTCTTGGCGTGGGCCGTGGGGTACTAGAACGCTTTTTTTCTCTCTTGTATGACGCCATGTTAGCGCGGGTGTCATCTCTTCCTGCGATAGGTAAGCTGTAGGTATCGAACGTGGCCTCGACTGAAACACGACGCCCCGCGGAGATCGCTCTTTTTCTGTTCTTTTTCAACAAGGCATCTCTCCACATGATAAGGCAAAATCCATGACCAAAGTAGAAATAAAATGAGCAAAATGCATATGTAGAATTTGAGAACAAGGTAAAAGAAAGGTATTGCCCGTGTGGCCCGGAACTCCAACGCAAAATGGTATGAATAAAGTCTGTGGATGGTAAACAGTCTTGCAAAAGAAAGGAATAGAAACCAATCATCAGATAAGAAACAAACTTGCACGCAAAGGGGGAAGGTAGGACGGGAGAAAAAGGAATAAAAGGCAAAAAACGACGTATCAGATGACATCAAAGCTATGCAGCCATGGACGCCCAGATGCAGAGATCCATGTACGGAGTGCCTGTCCGCAGGTACTCTGTACAGACCCAGCATGAAAATGCGAGCTCGAGTCCAGTGGATGGAAAACCAGAAAAAAAAATAGGAAAACAGCAAAGAATATCCAAGAGTCCCAAAGCTTTCAAACGACAAAGCAAAAAGATAAGGAATGAAAAAACAAACAAGCAGTGAGGGGAATTGTCATAATCGTCGTGGGATATCGTCGCAGAAAGCAGGATATCGCATTAAAAAATGCTTTTGCCCTGTAATCGTTTGCAGGGCGTCTAGCTTCGTCGGCCAGGCCCGGACTTGTATTTCTGCATAGGTCGTTAGCAATCTGGAATCTCACAGAACCGTGAATGGGAAGGATGAGTGGGCCCAGACAAGCAAAAAAAAAGTAAAGAAAAAAATCGACGCGGAGCAATAACGTCCCGAGCTCCTCGCTCCTCGCTCCTCGCTCCTCATCCAGAGTAAACCATGTACTCACATCTTCGGCGCGCCGAATGTTCTGCGGGTCCAGCGTGTTGGTTGCTCCCATCAGCGTCTGGCCAATGGCCTTGGTCGCGCCAATGGCTGGCCGGAAGATGATGGTCGGCGCATGCTTCATCACCACCGTGGCTGCACCGGTGGCCGATGTCGTCTCCTGAACCTCGGCCGGCACAGCAATGATGGCGTCGCGCGCAATGTTGAGGTCGCGCGCAAGACTCGCGTAGGCATGCCGCAGACCCTGCACCACACCCGTCGGCTGGTCTGCATACAGGCTGATCTGCTTCTTCTCCTCATCCGGGTCGCCATCGTCCAGGTTGCCGGCACCACTGCCGCTGCCGCCGATCGCACCCACGCCACCGCTGCTGCCGCTGCCGCTGCCGACACCGACGCCCGTGTTCTTGTTCAGCATGCCCTCGGCACCCTGCAGCACATACTGCGTGCCCGTGGCCACCTTGGCGCCCAGCTTGACCAGCTCGGTGCCCGTCGACTTGGCAAACGCCACGGCCCCCTTGGAGATGGACCGCACAACGCGTCCATTGTGCCGGTACTCTTGGATCGGAATCTCAATCAGCTGCCGGAACCCGCTGCCCACCGTCACCAACGACCGCACGGGTGCCAGGCCCGCAAGCACTCCGGGCAGCTGGTTGCGCTTGATGTCGGGCATCCAGATGTCGTTGAGCATCTTGCCCAGCCGCTCAAAGCCAGACACGCCGTACACAATCGTGTGCTGCATCGTCATGCGCGCCCCGTCCAGAATGAAAAAGTTCATAAACTCCGTCGTGTGCCCCGACCGCAGCCCGACATAGTCTACCCGCTTGGGCTTAAAGTCCAGCTGCACCGGAATATCCAGAATCTCCACGCGCTGCAAAAAGGGCACATCGCTCGCTGACGCGTGTGTCGGCGGCGCCGTGTCGTCCTTGAACTCAAAGAAGCGCGTGATGAAGTCGAGCGCGTCCTGGTCCACATGCAGTCGCAGAGGCAGCACCTTGACTCTCATCACGTACTCGGTCGCTGCCAGCTCCGGGTTGGGTCGCACAATCAGCACCTCGGCATGCACCATGTCGCCATCAATCGGCCGCTCGCCAGCATCGCGATCGTATGTCGCAAACTTCTTCCACGTCGACGTCGGCACGTGGTCAAACACGTCAAGGTCACGCACACGAACATCAACCGAGGCCTGCGTCTCGTCCGTCCCGGGAGCAAACGCCACCAGGTCCGCCGACACGCCGCCGAGCTCAAACGTGATCTTGTGCTGGCTGCTGCGCTGGAGCTTTAGCTTTCTCGGGCGGAATCCGCGCGGGCCTCCTCCACCTCCAACACGGCTCGACGTGGCAGTGATGGTCGTGGCCGCAATCGACTCCGTCTCGGTCGCACCCGTGTCGCCGTAAATGTTTTGGTTGATCGCCTGCGTCAGGCTGCGAGGGTCGTGCGTCGCGGGGATGCCAATGTAGATCGAGTTGAAAAGGTAGTCGCCAATGACGTCCTCTTCCTCCTCGTCGTCCGAGTAGGGATGGTACTGATCATGGCCCGAACGGCGATGGCGGTTCCTTCTCTCGTAGGCCTTGGCCTCTACCTGCTCAACCGTCTTTTCCACAATGCTCCGCGTGTGCGGCCAGTCGTAGCCATCAAATAGGTTCCAGATGACGTGCACATCGCGCACCCTCACACGAAGAGGCGGTGCCTTGCCCCCACGTGCAGCGGTGCCAGCCGCAGCGGCGGCTGGCCCCGCGCGGACAAACTGGAACTCGTTCTGCTTCGAGATCCAGCGGCGCTCGTGCAAGTTCTCGGCAGCTGCGTCCTCGGCCGTTCCGAAAAAGTTTTCTTCAATGCCGAGCTCGCTCACCACCGATCCGCCGGGACTGGCACCGCTCACTGTATTATCGTCACGCCGGCTTACACCGAGGCTGTCGTACATCACATCGCTACGCATGCTCTGCGCCATGCTGTCGCTCGATGCTGCGCCCTGCTTCATCAAGATCGATTCTGCGTCAAAGAGCTTCTCAGCCACGCCATATGCTTTGCGCTGGGGCTGGGGCTGCGCCTGGGCCTGGCCGTGTTCGACATCGAGGTCGTCAAGGTCGCTGTAGAGCAAGAGGTCTTGGTCTTCGGGCGCGAGCGACGAGAGGGAGGCCATCGATCTACTCATGACGCCATCCGCGATGCCGCTTTCTTGGCCTGCCAGAGTGGGTGTCAGGCCCGACTGGTAGCCGCTCTGTAAGTCGTCGCTCACAGAGCTGACCACTGTGCCCTCTTGGTCACTCTGGGCCACGACAAAATCATCCTTGAAGTCGTAGGTGCCATCAGCTGCGCCAAACTGGTCAATCGTGAGCGACGCCAAAAGGTCCTTAAAGGGCATCACCTCCGTCTTGAACTTGACTTCCTTGCTCGGAGGCGTTGGTGGCTTGAGCGCATTGGCGAGGGTAATGAGCGTCTGCGTCGAGTCGGCACAGGTCTCCAGCACCAAAAGATCATCACGCACATCGAGGCTCACTGTCTTTTGCCCATCCTCGTCGGGAACCGATACGTGGACCGACACCTTGGCTGCAGAGATTCGGCAAATGTCGACAAACCCACGCGAAGCAAGCCTGGCCGACATGTCCCGAGGCGCATTCTGTGACGATGGAGCCGCTGCGCCGCCCGATGCACGTCGAGCTGTGCTGCCAGACACATCATTCGTGACAGGTACAATATTGGCCACATCGTCAATAAGAAGAAGGGACATCTTATTGACGTGCACAACCGTGTCGATCTCCTCATCCGCTTGCGGGATCGCCACCTGCAGGCCTGCGTCTGCGAGAACAATGTTCATCTTGGACGGTACGCCAAGGGGGTTGAGACCGACAACACAGTCGTGGAAGGACACATGCACAGCCGGCGGCTTTGATGAAGAAACTGCTCCTCCTCCTGCTGCTGCTGATGCTGCTGCCTTTGACTTGTCCAGAGACGCAGAAGGCTCCTTCGGCTCGAAAGGGACCGGCATCTTGCTTTTGGACTTTGGTGACGCCAGCGGACTACCAACGCTGCCGTGTCGGTTAGCACCAAGGTTGGCCGCGATGACAGTCTGCGCGTGCTCGCCCAGATTGGCCACCGACTGCGCAAGGCCAGCTTCAAAGTCTTCCGGCGTCACGTCGTCTGCCATGCCGAGAATATCCATGACCGTCTTGACGCGATATTCAAAGTTGATGCCCCACATTTTGACCTTGATGACGGGCTCCATGTCGTTTCCAATAATGCGCAGCATCAGCGCAGGGGACTGACCGCCTCGTGCAGATTGCGATGCTGCCATCGATGTTGCCGTTGTTGCGACTGGTGGCGATGTGCCCGTCGACCCCGTGCCAGATGATGCGGGCACAGATGACGTACCGACAAGCTCCTCTTCGTGGTTGCGCTCGACCGTCACCGACCCCAGCACCACGGACACAAGAGAAGGAAGTGTTATGTGTGCCATCTCCAGGTTGCCAATGGACGTCTTGAACAGGCCCAAGCGGCCCCCAATGTCGGCTGTCAGCTCGATCTCGCGGACGAGGCCAAGGGTGAGAAGACCAGGCCTATCGTCTTCAGGGAGGTACTTAGTCACCGCCGCCAGACGAGCGACTTCCTCGCCAAGAGATGGCAGCACAGACAGCTGAGCCAGGTTGGTCAGATGCACGCCGACATTGCCAACCGTTAAGCGGAGCAAAGGTCCGCTTCTCCGCTGCCGCAAAAGAGTTTCCACCATGATAACGTCTTCGCTCTCGTCAAACTTGACACGCGACGGCGTGATGAGCTCGAGCATGCGCTCCAGGTCGCTATCTTCGGGCACTGTCAAATATTCCAAGCGAATATTGGACACCTTGGCCGTTATGGGAACAGTGCCGCCAAAATTGCGCAGGTACGGTCCTGTCAGACGGCCACCCGTCACGCCAATGCCAATACCCTTGCTGCGGCTCACCAACTTGACGGCCGTGGATTCGAGCGCAATCTCGCACTCTTTTCCAATAACGTCGACATGGACGCCACCGATGCGCATGTCCACCTTGTTTTCAGAGGTCGCAGACTTGTCGTTTGGATCAATAGGCGTATCAAAGCGGACGCCTCGGGATTTAGGTTTAGTAGGCGACAGTGACGTCTTGGAGGAGCTTGCCGGTCGGCCGTGACCCTGGGACGCGGCCGATGTGATCGACGATCCCATGCTGATAAAACTGCTCAGCCCCCCAAACCAGCTAAATGTCTCGTCCAGGCGCTGGAGGTCGATCGACACGAGGAGCGGCAAGGTAAAGATTTTGAACTTGTATGCATCGCCCGATTGTGCAACTTGAACAGCAACATCATCGCCAGCAGGTGGGAATTCGTCGCGCACAGAGGCGCGCATCTGGATGTGGCGGTCAAACGACAAGATGTCGGCATCAAAATAACCGAAGCGGAAGCGTCTCAGGTTAATATTGATCGTCGATTCCGGGGCTGCATCTTTGGGCGACCTGGCCGGACTGGCCTTTGACGCTGCCAGTGTTGAGGACTGATGGACTGCTGCAGGCGCCGATGATGAGGAGGTAGACACCACGAGGTCTTCGAGAATGGTCTGAAGAAGAATGTCGCTCCGCTGGTGAACGGAGCCGGGCGACGTTGGCGACTCAAAGTGCCGCTCAGCAGTATCTGCAATACCGGCAAGTTTGTCGAGGAACAGCAGCGAGATCTTTTCGGCATGAAATTTGATTTCAGGCAGACTAGAACCAGATGCAGTGCTGTCAGCAGTGCGCTGGGCTGCAGAGTCTGAAGCCGGGGTGTATCTGCGCTGCTGTTTTTGGAGACGCTCCTCATTCTGCTGAGCCAGACCAGTCTTGAGAGACTGTAGCAGATCCGAAACAACAAAAGCAAGGAGAACACCGATGGAGGCATCAAAGCGGACTTCCAGCGGGCCCAGCGTGACCTCGATGGAGCTGTCGCTTGCCTTTTCGTTGTCTTGGTTTGGTTGCTGGGGAAGGACGTTGCTCTCATCGAGAGATACGTGGAAAGAGGCATCTCCAGCGACCGACGAAGCGCCACCGTCTGTCGAGTACACGGAAAATGCACCCGGGAGGTGTGGTGCAACGGACCTGGCGAGGTTTTCCCGGCGGCGAGGCTGTCCATGGCAATTTTGGGCGGGTGGCTGCAACACCGCGACATCGACGTCTTTGTGGGTGGACGGCACGTAGATGGAGATGTAGGGAAGCGAGATGACTTCCTTTACGAGGCGCGCTGGTCCCCGCGGCGTCGCAGCCTCGTCTGGTTGGGACTTTGTATCTTCCTGGCCCTCATCCCCGCCGTCTTCCTTGTTCTCATCCGGACCGGTTTCAATTTCTTTCTCCTCAGCCGGGAGTTCGTGTGTCATCTGTGCAGTATCTTCTGGTGGGGCCTCTTTAACAAGATCTTCCACGGGATTTTCAGGACCTGTTTCTGGTATACTCTCCGGCCCAACGGGAGTTGGCTCCTCCTCTGGGCGGGGAGCGGATCGGAGACGCAGAGGAAGGGGTGCCATGGATGATGACAGATGCATGTTGTCGCTGTAGGCAATGTCGGACATGTGAGAAGACGATGTCAAGTCGGGTATACTGACATCCGGGCTGGCTTCATGCAAGTCCGGGCCGTCGTGATCGTTATCCCAGCCACCGGGCATTTGGCTACGGGCAGAATCAGGCTGAGAAAATGCACTCATATACATGCTCTCGGCCTCTTCATGGCTGAATAGGCGGGATTCTGTCAGGTCCTCGGGCTGATCAGCAGGAGACGATTCAGGAAAAGACGAGGGGCCGCCGTGAAGCGCCGGTCGTGGTAATTCCTCCGTGGACTGCCCAAACTCCAGCAAACTCGAATTCTGCAGGGATGGCTCGGACTGGGCTGTCTGGATGACCTGAGCATCTTGCTGGTCGTGCGAGCTGCCGACGATAGCAGATTGAGAGGAGGGCAAGTGCTGGACTGCCGTTGTGACTTGGAGCAGACCGGGCACGGAAGATGCCAGCCCAGGTGTGCCGCCGTAGACGGATGCCCGCGGTGTGGATGATTGTGATGGAGGCACCGCTTCAGGAGGCACCTCTTCCGCCGACGCTGCCATTGGTGAGTTGTCCTCGTCACTAGAGGTGCCCCCCATCTCGTACGGGATGTCAAAGGCATCCTCGCTGTCTCGTAAATCATAGCGGCTCTGCATCATCAGAGAGGACAGGTTTCCTTGGCTCCTTTCTCCATATGCATCTTGGACAGATCCTGCCAGCGACAGATCATGTGCGAGCGGTGGACTGGGCGAGCGTTGAGTGATTGGAGGCGACAATGGGGCCTGCGGTGTATTGTTGTCGTGCTGCGACATTTGCTGGGCCATGCTTGACGAGCGAGATAGGAGCGACGATGGCATTGAGGGCGAGCGGGCAAGTGTCGAAAAGATATTGGCCTCGGACATGAGCAGGGCGCTGACCTTTTCGAGGGAAATGTGGCGTTTTCCCTCCTTTGGCACAATCGGTGGACGGCCAGTACCAGCGCTACCACCAGCATCGCTGTCACTGCCGTCAGTTGCTGTTACGGAGCCAGGAGTCGTGACGCCTTCAACGTTGATGCGCGCAACATCCAGCTTGAATGTCATTGTGTCGGGACCAATGGTGGAGGTATCGTCACCACCAGCAGCCAGCGAGGGCATGCTATCGACAGGAACGTCGACCTCCAGCTGGAACGTGACCGTTTCAATATTGACAAGAATACGATCAATGATTCCTTGCAGGAAACCAGCGAGGAATCCCGGAAGGGTCAATGCTTGCCCAGTGCCGAGCTCCTGCGACGAAGAGGACTCATCGTCGTCGTCATAGTCATCGTGGTCGTCACGGTCGTCGGATTCATCGCTGGCGGCAGCTAGGGCATCTTCCAGGGCCTTCTTCTCGGCAGCCGGCTGCTGTTCGAGGAAGGACTGGGCTAGATCGGCCGCTGTGGGGACAGTGTCGTCATCGCCGGGGGAAGAGTTGCCCTGCTTGCTGCCACGCCTCCGGCTACCAGCAGAGGCTGCGTCTTCGCCATCCTTGTAGACCCGTAGGCGGACATCGACGCCCGTGACCTGGATCTGGATGGGGCTCGCATAAATATCGACGGGAAACGTGACGCGAAGCAGAGCCGTCTTGGCCTTGACAATCTGGAAGGTTGGTGGGAGCTGCAGGAGCTTCTGAAGAACCTATTACAAGAAAGGGCATGGTTAGAAAACCCAGAAAAAAATGTTGCGTTTGTGCAGTGGCGTGACAACTCTACCTTGAGTCGTAGGCCGACATCACGAAACTCTAGGACTGTATTTCGACCCCAGGCCAGATCAAGATTGTCGAGATTGAGGGTATCGGCATCAAGGACGTCGAACCGGGACAGTGCATAACGCAGCAGCCGCTTGGGCATGCTGGAGTTGCGGAAGGAATCAAAGAGTGACGCCATCGCGGCGGCAGGACGTCACAAAGACGTTGTCGACAAACAGGCCGTGATCACACAACCACTGTTAACGACGCGCCGTTGGAGACGAGCTGCGAGCCGCGGTCAAAGTATGTGGCTGCACGGAGGCAGTGCGGTAGCTCATGGTCTGGTGTAAAAGGAAAGTCGGACGGGCGTGTAGGAGTCGTCGGCTTAGACAAGTGCCTGGATAGATGAGTCGGATCCGGATGCAGCCAAAAGGTGACGGGGATGGACGGGACAGTATGTGGCGATAGGGCGACGATGTGACGGCGTAATGACGCCAGAATTAAAAAAAACGCCCAGAAGGAAGCAAGGCAGAGATGCCGCTTCTTCTAGGTATGGCCAGCTAGGCAAAAGGAAGCTGTGGTTCGTCAGGGAAGGCGAGGGGTGGCCATTGGACAGAAGAGAGATGGAAGGAAAGAGCGACTGTGACGCGTGCAAGAGAGAGTGCGTCGTAGGTAGGTAGGCAGGCGGCAGTTGTCGCAGGTGGGACCTTCCCCACTGGATGTGTGTTTGTGGAGAGTGGCGGCAGGACAAGGAGATGGGCAACAAAAGAAGATGCGGAGAAATGCAATAAACTTGTAATTTCAACAAAAATGCAAATATGCAGATTCTAGAGCGTTCAGAGATTCGAGGGGGGGGGAAAGGATTGGCTGGTTATGGGAGGTTAAAGAAATGCAGAATTGTGTTTGCCGTCTACGTGCCTTGCCGGTGGGTAAAATGAGCTGCCGCCGGTCGCTCCTGCCTTTGGCTTAGCCCGGGCCGCTGCTGTCATATGAGCGCCGTCATCTGAGCAGTGTCTTATCGCTGATAAGAAACGACAGACTCACAAGCATCAGCTTTAATGCTCTTTTATGACTATGCTACAGGTTACGCGTTTGCAGAAGTCATATCGTGAGTTCACTTTTTATCTCTTCCATAATATCTGAACAACCACGAAAAAAAGGTTATGCTGCCGGCACCTTGGAGGGCAATGTCCAGCGTGGTGTCTCGTGCAAGCAGTTCTGACTTTCCATTTGGAAAACAGTGGGTCTGTGGCGTAGTGCTAATGCCAATACACAAGCTCCTATCGTTCGAAAAAAAAGCTACTTCTAGATTGTATTCTTTCTTCTCAAAACATCTCCACGCTACCTCTCGGGATGCCTAATGCCTAAGGAGTCTGCCTTTTTTTTTACCCTTCATCTTCAACCAACTCTGGCATCCTAGTCCTAGGCTTTCACTTGAACGGCTTCTGGGGTCGCATCTACAGCAGTAGAATCTGCACCGTCAAGATCGACACCATAAGCCTCTGCGATACGTCGGCCGACGGACTCGCCGCTCCAATAGGCGCCTGTGGTGGTTCCCAGGGCCACAAAAGGCGCTGTGTGCTCGCCCGCCAGCCACAGGCCACGTTCAGGCAGCCCCTCGCGCATGACACGAATGTCTTGGTCACCGGCTTCCAGGCCCACTTGGAAATTGGCATAGCTTCCGTTGCCAGCAAGGTCGTCATGCAGCCAATTCGACGCAAGACAAGATACGGGCTGGCAAATGGCTGATGTTGCGTCGTAGTGTGGCAGCGTCGCGATGTATGGATGGAAATAGTCGAGGAGGAAAGCGACCTGCTGTGCATTCGGGCGGAACGTCTCTGTCGCCTCGCCTGCCGACGTGGCATCCCGCAGCGAGGCCAGCTTGCCCATGACGTGTTCCGACTGGGGCCCAAAGATGTAGAACAACAGCGTCGGGTGTGCGACGGACGCGGGTAGGGAAGCAAGGTCGACAGCCTCCTGGGTCCAATGCTGCGGGTTGGTCTCTTGAGCATAGACGCCTGGTGCAAGCCACTGCACGAATCCGCGTGTAACGCGGCCTGTTCCGGGCTGTGGCCTCTCCCAAAAGGCCTCGGGGAAAGAGATGTACACCTTTTCCAGACAGCCATAGCTAATGTTTCCAATAGCTTCAAACAGTCGTTTTGGTAGCGGCGGAGAGAAAGCTGTGCTGGCATTCTTTTTCAGCCAGCCAAGAGGCGTTGTGCAAACAACCTCGTCAAACTCCAGCGTCTCTCCCGAGGAGGTTGAGATGCAGACACCATGTGTGCCGGTGTCTGCTTCCTGCTTCGTCGTAATCCGAGTCACGGTCTGACCATAGTGTATGGTCGCTCCCTCGACAACGGGATCAATAATCTTTTGCAGGATGCTCTTGTAAGTACCCGAGCAAAAGGCGTTCTCTAGATCGTCAGCGAACTTGGTGGGCCGTTACCAGCAACAACTCTGTCCTCACCTCCTTCAATACACTCCTCGAGCCAGTAGTATTTGAGACTCTGTCTTGATACAGGACTTCCGATGAAGGCACCCCAAAACTCCGCCATCTGGAGGACGAGCTGGCGACGGCGAGCTTCATCAGCGTCAGACGATGGCTGCAGCTCGGGTCTCTTGTGGAAGAAGTCGAGCAGACATTCTTTGGCATCAATCGTGCTGCAGTTCTCGTGGGAGTGCACAAATGCATCCTCAATCGTCTTCCACGAGATCGTTGAGATGGCCTCGCCCTCCTCTGCCGACAAGAGGCTGCCGTTCTCGTCATACACGGCACCCGTCATCTCCTGTCCATTCTCGTCAAATTCAAACGAGTTTGTCACTGTGCCGGTCTCGCGTGCCATATCCATGATCGGGTTGTCCTTGGTGCCGTGGATCCAGTTGGACCCCATATCGACGAGGTGATCTCCTGCCGGAACACGGCCCTCTGCGCCCTTAATGGATGCCAGTCGTTCTTGGTGGACACGGCCACCCAAACGGTTGCGCCCCTCAATGATCGTCACGCGGAAGCCATGTTGGAGAAGAATGTCTGCACAGCGTAAGCCGGAAACACCAGCTCCGATGATGCCTATATGAGGCTGCCGGCCCGTCCGAGCACGCATCTGACGACAACAATAAAGAGGTCAGTGACCCATTCATCAAAGGTTTGCTTCTCTCCGTCCGCATTCCACCCTCCAGAGTGACTCACATGTTCAGTTAGGGGTTGATCGGTAGTGTTGGGGCTGTATCGACGAATAGTCTGGAGATCGTGATCGAGACGTGATGAATTTCTGCGCGCGGCACTAGAATTAAAGACAGAGTAAACATCCATCCCGGTGCAAGCCGTATTTTATATAATATAACCTTCAAGAGCGGGATTGGAAAGTGGATTTTAAGAACGCAGTAACGCCGTGAGATATCTTCGGGGTGCAACGTAAAGATGATGAAGTGTGAGGAGGCTGTGTTCCGTGGGGTGCAGGGGGGAAAGGGGGGGAGTGGCACGACACCTAGGGAAGGTGCATCCCAGAACCTCCTACGATGTTGCTGAAAGCGGGAGGAATGGCAAAAAGAATAAAACAATAGGGAAGGAGCAACCTGGTCAATAGAGAAATGGGTAGATCGGGTTCTTTTGATTTAGAACTGCGTAGTATGTGCTGGGGAAGATGTCCAAATAAAGAATATGCCCCTTGTAGGCATACACCAAAAGGCCTTACCCGTCCATGGTGTGTAAAATGACACTTGCCTGGCGCGAAATCACGCACGCTACTTGCGGTCGAGAAAAGCTACTGAACAGCGTCCGCGCGGCCATGTACTGCGGGAAGGTGCTATCAGTGATGAGGATGGCTGAAGGGGAAGGCACGCCGAAAGAAGTGCAGAAGGCGGGGTCCAAGGCACGGTATATCTTACGGAGCTGGTACAGATAAGTCGTGCAACTGGGCGTGGGTGGCTTGCTCTGCGGAGTTGATAGCGGGCTTGATGGAGAGATGCGAGTTTCGGCGGTCGGGAAGGACAAGTTGAAAGCCATGTGAGCCAGATAGAGCTACGAGATTGGCCGATGCCAGCTTAGGTACGACGTGCAGTGAAATCGGCTAGGGAGAACACTACCAGCCAGGGTAGGGGTTTATTGCGCGCGGGGGAAAGGTAAGCTCAGCTCTTCGGATTGAATTTACTCCTTTAGGAAACTGGATATTATGGATGTCATCAAATCTCACATTTATACGTCCACATTCCTACCATTCAGTTTTTTTCTTGCGAGAATTGCATAGGATACCAATGTACAAGCGGGCGTCATGGCATTTTTAAAAGGAAGGTGCAGCTTGTTCGCACTTGCTACTTCCCCCCTGTCAAGCTACAGTCCGTGCCTGCGCTAGCGCATCGCAAAAATGCCTTATCTTTTTCGACTTTACAGCTTCACATCAACAATG
The DNA here is from genome assembly GCA_020002355.1 of Intubia oerlemansii. Lineage (NCBI taxonomy): Eukaryota > Fungi > Ascomycota > Sordariomycetes > Ophiostomatales > Ophiostomataceae > Intubia > Intubia oerlemansii. Next base: position 31,723 of record JAGKRZ010000022.1, on the reverse strand, counting down.
GAAACCACGACACTCGCGTCATTCAGCCTTGCATCATGTCTGCCGACGCATAAGCAAATATGCGACTGGAAGCGTCGTTCTTTTGCATGAGCAGCATACGATCTTGGGGATACACTACGATGCGCCGGCCACACAGGCGTCGAGGATTGGATGGTCCTCAACACAGCCTCATTCACGATTGTCCGGGTCTGTCTGCCTCGTCTAATGACGGCCCTGAAAGTTCTGTTTCTCCGCTCTAGCCGTGCGCTTGGCGCTTCATGGCGTCGTACACCAGGCTGATGATGGGCGATCAAGAAACGCTATGCTGAAAGGATGGTTCATTCGCGCCAGCTTGCCAAGCCTCGGCTTGCTTTTTCCTGATGTGCAAATCGACGAGGCAGAAGATGAGCCAACCGAGCGGCCCCTTGCTTTATTACTATAACCTCTATATGATATCGAGGGCAACCCTCGATCTTAGGCGTCACCTCGATTTGCAGGTCCGCAACAATAAGAGCGAATTGAAAAACATTGCCAATGTTACAGCAACTATTTTTCCTCCTTCAAAATGTCAGCACCGCCGTCATATCACATCGTGGCCGATGACGCCGATTTATCTGAGCGCATGCCAAGAGCGCGTATCGGGGCCACCATGGCGATGATGCAGAAGGTGACAAGGCAGACGATGTCGAAAAGACTGCCAAGGGCCGCTTGCCGCTCCCCTCACAGTCGTTGCCGTCACAGCAGTCATCAGCATTCTCGGCCTCGGCAGCTGAAGCCGAGAGTCGCCGTGGCTTCTTCGGGGGACGTAGAAAGCCATGGATGAGTTCCGGGCGGTCAAGGTCCCAGGAGCAATTCGCCCGACCATGCGGAGGATGTCTTGGGTGGCCTCGATCAGGTGCTGCGGCTGTCGTGGAAGCACCAGAATCGGTGCATCATTCACATTTGCGACGCGCCAGCGCACGGCGAGAACCTCAACAACCTAATTCCGCGCGAGGATTGGTACCAAAAGCCTGGCAGCGAGCCGCACGGTCTGCTGTACGAAAATGTACTTGCGGGTGTGATCGCCAAAAACATCAACTATATCTTTATGTACATTCATGAGGACACCGACACCATGGCGCACAAGTTTATGCAGGAGTACCTTAAGGTCACGACCAATTGCTCGCTCTGCACGCGCAACAAGTTTTACGAGGAGGCACTGCTCGAGGTCAACCAAGCCAAGAAAGAACAAAGAAAGCTGGCGCAGTCGGACGAAAAGTTTAGGCAGCAAAAGCTGTCTGCCGAAGGTGGACTGATGTTCCGAGAAGAGGAGCTCGGTGTTGCATCGGGGCCTCTTCATGAACTCGTAGTCAACGGAGCGATCTCGTCGTCTTCGGGCACAGCACTGCGTCTCACCACAGCACGGACGACATCGACTGTCAAGCGCGATGGTAAGGCTGAGTTTGGACTTGGAAAGGCGGCTTTGGCGAGTCTTGCCGAAGAAGGCGAGGAGGACAAAAAGGACGAGGAGCAGACGAAGATCAAGGATATTGATTTTCAAAAAAGGGGCGTGGCTGGAAAGGACAAGGCTAGTTCCGCAACGCCGACAGCAGGCGACACTATGACAAGCATCGCCTCCGAGGCAACTCTCGTGGCGCCGAGTCAATCGCGGGCTGGTGCAACTGGGCCAAGAGCTGCTGCTGCTGCTGCCGCTGCTGCTGTCGCTGATGCTTCTCCCGTGAAAACGGCAGGCCACTCAAGCTCGCGCGTGGCCCTGGACACAAGCCCGCCTCGCTTCGATGAAGAAGGCTGGCTCGACCTGATGATGCGCGTCAAAGCCTTTTCTCCAGATGTGGTTGACCTTGCGCCTCGGCCGACACTCTCCATGTTCAAGAGACGCGGGCAAACTGAGCCGATTCTCGAAAGCATGATGGCGAGCGACGATAACATCGGAATCAGCACCAACGAGCTCACCATTCACCGGCGCAGCAGGCCCTTTGCCCAGGGTGCTCTACGGTATGCATACTATGCACGCACCAGCGAGTCCACCAATCCACTGGTGGTCAAGACATCAAGATGGCTAGCAAGCGACTGGCCGACTTTGCCGAAGACATGCGCATGAAGGCCCTATGCAAGGCTTTTGCCCTTGAATTCAATAGCCTTGTGGCCAATCGGCAGCACTGTCTCGATTTTGTCGTCATGACCTGCGTGCAGCCTTTGGGGCAATCTATGGATCAAATGGGCGATGACAGCAAGGACGTCAGTCAAGCCGACATCGACATCGAGTGCATGGCGCTGGAGCCCAAGCTTGCAGACGGGCGGTTTGTCAAGTACAACAACAACTGCGGCGGCTACAACAAGTCAAACTCGGACACCAACAAGGCCTCTCAGGCATTTTCGCACTTTACGTTTGAGCGCTCCAAGGGCGCTCTGCTGGTCGTGGATCTTCAGGGCGTCGGCAACGTGCTGACAGATCCTGCCATCCACACGGCCGACCCTGAGCGGTTTGTTCTGGCCGACACCAATCTGGGCATGGACGGCATCAAGCTCTTCTTCTCGACGCACCATTGCAACGACATCTGCAAGCGTCTCGAGCTGAAGTCGACGCCCGCCATGTTTCCCAACGGCTTCTTTACGTTTCGCGAGATATGGCCGGCCATCCAGCATGCGGACGGAGACGAGACGCCGGCAACGAAAATGCCGGCAACGAGCAATCCCACAGCAGTGCCAACAGCCAGCCATCGTCGCCCAGCGTGCGCCATGAACAGCGCATGTACGTCTGCTGCGCCAATAAGCTGTGCAGCCGCATCGTCGAAGCAAGCCCGGTGCGCCGCACGGAGCCGAGCTACTACTGGTGCGATTCCTGCTGGCCGCAGCTGCAGTCGTCGAGCGTCTCGCGCGTCTGCGACAAGCCAGGCGCTTACCACGAATTAACCGTCTCGCGTTTCTTTTTCGAGTCGCAGGGCCGTCTGCTGCCGAGGACATGTTCTCGGCACGGAGGTGTGGCCGGTATGCCAGTGCCATTCCAAGCCAAGTCGAATAGGCTGGTCTTTCTGGCCTTTTCAAGCGGTCATAAAGGAGGCTGTGCGAATTTTATTTCCCAGGCGGTGTTTATTACGGTCTTCCTCGCAAATGATACCAAACTTTGGTTTATCACTTGTATCCATCCATACACCCTTTTCGTATAATCTGTCCGCCTCACTGATTTTTTGCACATGTCTGATCCTATCCGTACAATATGAGTTTTGGGGCTTGCTAATCGAGTTCACCTTTTTTGGTTCTAGCTCGCTGTCTCCGTTCACAAAACATGCAAATCGGATGTAAGTCATTTGGGGTAGCTGTGCATATAGTGTACGGCGTGCACATTTTGCACTGACTGTCCTACTTGCACTCTGTCTGGAAATACCGAGGCTTGTGGGGACGCCTAGCTGGGCGGGACCTACCCCAGAAATGGCTCCTCGGCCAGTTTGACTCTGCGCCCAGCCAATCATGCGCTGCTGAAAGCCCGAAAACGTCGTCTTGCAAGCGGGTCTGGGGCAATGGCCGATCAACCTACCTGGCATGCCTAGGCTAGGCTAGGGCCTGAAGTGCAGCGACGAAGACAGCAAAGACAGCCTGCCGCGGCGACTGGGCTGCGCGTGCTGTGCTGCAAGAATACTCCGTACCAGAGCGCTTGCGGCAGCTCAGCTGTCTGCAGTCTACGGAGTAGTGCTCCATCTTCTCCGCTCCTGTCCTCGCGTGTTAGTGCAATTTCTATTGTAAGATACATGTACGGCACTCCCCGTGTATTTGTACCTTCCGCTGTGGTTCCTTTTTTCCCTTTTTGTCCATCCTCCGTGCTCTTTCCTATTTTGCTCTTTTTTCCGTTTCTTCTATTTCCCCTTGTGACCTTTGTGCATTTATTTTCTCGCCTCTCTCTCTCTCTCTCTGTCTTCGCTCCTTCCTTCCTTTCCTCTTCCCCTTTCTTTCTTTCTTTCCCCCTGCCTCTCGCCCTCTTGCAATCACATCGCCCCGTTTTTCTTCTCACCAAAAAAAAAATCCATAATCACCATGTCTACCACTGTCCCGGACAAGAAGTTTACGCGTGCCGAGGTGGCCGCGTCCGCCAAGAAGCTGACGGCGGGCGGCGATGACGATGCGCCCATTCTCTTCATCATCGACACCATTGTCTACAATGTGGCTGACTTTGTCGATGCTCACCCCGGCGGCGAGTTTGTGCTGCGTCAGGTGGCCGGCACCGATGCCACGTCGTCCTTTTACAACCTGCACCGGCAAGAGGTGCTCGACCGCTACGCGGACCTGGCTGTCGGCTCGATTGAGGGCGAGTCGCCGAGCATCGTGCGCCCCAAGCCCGGCGACCTCTCGCTGGTCCCGTACGCCGAGCCGCTGTGGCTGTCGCCCGTCTTCAAGAGCCCCTACTACAAGGAGTCGCACCGCCGTCTGCAGCGCGCCGCACGTCTCTTCACCGACGTGCACGTCCGCCCCGAGGCCATGGCCAACGAGGCGTCGGGCGACTACATCTCGCAGGAGCTGATTGACAAGATGGCCAAGGCCGGCATCATGCACATGCGTCTGGGCCCTGGCAAGCACCTCGAGGGCGTGCCCATGTTCCCCAGCGAGGAGCACCCCGAGGGCGTGCTCGGCAAGGACGACAAGTACGACTACTTCCACGACCTGGTGGTCACGCAGGAGATGTGCCGCCCCGGCATGCGCGGCTTCCAGGACGGCAACATGGGCGGCTTCAGCATCGGCCTGCCCGTCGTGCTGCACTACGCCAACGACAAGGCGCTGCAGAAGCGCGTTCTGGACGAGTGTCTGTCGGGCCGCAAGAAGATCTGCCTCGCCATCACCGAGGCCTTTGCCGGCTCCGACGTCGCCGGTCTGCGCACCACCGCCGTCAAGACCCCCGACGGCAAGCACTACATTGTCAACGGCACCAAGAAGTGGATCACCAACGGCGTCTTCTGCGACTACTTTGTCGTCGGCTGCCAGACCGACAAGGGCATGAGCGTGCTGCTGATTGAGCGCGGCCCGGGCGTCGAGACCAAGCAGATCAAGACGAGCTACTCGACCGCCGCCGGCACCGCCTACGTCACCTTTGACAATGTCAAGGTCCCGGCCAACCACCTGATGGGCCAGGAGAACAAGGGCATCTACGTCATCCTGTCCAACTTTAACCACGAGCGCTGGCTCATGGTGGCCGCCGGCAACCGTCTGTGCCGTCTCGTCGTCGAGGAGTGTCTCAAGTGGGCGCACCAGCGTCTCGTCTTTGGCAAGCGCCTCATCGACCAGCCCGTCATCCGCCTTAAACTGGCCAAGATGATTGCCCTCGTCGAGAGCGGCCAGGCCTACCTCGAGTCCATCACCTACCAGATGTGCAACCTGCCCCTCAAGCAGCAGGCCATCTACATGGGCGGCCCCATCGGCCTGCTCAAGATGAGCGCCACGCGCATGGCCCACGAGATTGCCGACGAGGCCGTGCAGATCTGGGGTGGCCGCGGTCTCACCCAGACGGGCATGGGCCGCATCATTGAGAACTTTAACCGCAACTACAAGTTCGATGCCATCCTGGGCGGTGCCGAGGAGGTCCTCGGCGATCTCGGTGTCCGTCAAGCCATGAAGTTCATGCCCAAGGCCATGTTATAGACAACCTAATCTATCTTGCCGTTTCTTTGGGATAGAGTAGCCTGGGGTTCTTGGTTGAAATTTAGGGGTTTTGAGGATCTCTCTTTTTGTTATATATCTTTACATCTTCACTGTACTTTTTTTTTTCTTTCCCTTTTTTTAATCCATGTCTTTTATATACGCAAGCCTTTTTTTATTTATTCCCTTTGTTTCCGAAATTCATAAAAACGTACATACATTTTGGTGTACCCATCCATATTTTAAGCCACGTGGTCAAAAGGAAAATGAAAAGAAAACCAGACTGAAAAACAAACAACAGCAAGAGAGAGAGAGACACACACACATTCTTCACTTCTTCCCCCCTCGTGACGCACTCCGTAAAAGAGCAGGTCCCGAAAACAGAACCGAGGTATAATGAAAGAGCAAACGAGATGGAAAACGAGAAAACGAAACCCCCTTAGGAACTTGACAAGGTGATGCCTTTTTTTGTCCTTTGGGTGTTGGATCCGATTGTGATTTGAATACTTGGTATCTTCAAAGGCGCCACTCGTACAAACATCTTCCCGCCGTGTGCGCAAGTGCAAGCTTAGTTGTTGGGGCAGTCAGCCTGGATGTGGCCGGGCTGCTGGCACTTGTAGCAGATCTTCTCGCCGCCAGTCGACGCCTTGGAGCAGTCGCGCGAGAAGTGGCCGTTCTCGCCGCAGTTGTAGCACTTGCTGCCGTTGACGCAGTCGCGCGACATGTGGCCGATGCCACCGCACGAGTAGCAGGTCTTGGCAGAGTTGCCGTACGAGCCGTAGCCCGAGTTGCCGTAGCCCGAGTTGTAGGTGCTCTTGGGGCAGCTGCGAGCAATGTGGCCAACCTCACCGCACTGAAAAAGAAAAAAAAAGGAAAGAGTCAGAATGAATTCCAACAGACACCATCCCCTTTCGACAGCAAATTTTGGTAAAGCATCACATACCTTGTAGCACTCAGCGCTCGACGGGCCGCCCGAGGCACCGCCAGAGGTAGGGCACTCGCGCGAGATGTGGCCGACCTGGCCGCAGCGGTAGCACGACTTGGCGTCCTTAGAGCCGCCGTCGGGGCAGTCGCGGCTCATGTGGCCCTCGTTGCCACAGCTGTAGCTAGACGGAAGTTAGCAGGGTATGTCGAAAAGAAAACAAAGGTAGACAAGAGGGAAAAAGGTGTGACATACCACTTGGGAGCACCGCGGCTGGGGCAGTCACGGGCCTGCAAAATAAGGTTAGTTGTTGAATCACAAATTGAGCCATCCCTTTCTTGTCGTCGAAATGCGTGAGGGATCTGGTGCAACAACATAAAGACTGTTTTGCATATGGCCGTGTCTCGTCATACCTGGTGGGTGGTGGCGCCGCCTGCAAGGATACATGGGTTAGATCTCTGTGACAATGTCGATCAAACTGACAGGGGGGGTGGTATGGTGTAAAAGGAACAATTCCCCAAAAGGGAGTGACAGAAAAAGGAAATAGTATGACGAAAAAAGGAAAGCCCCAACGACAATGGCACAAAATGACAGGCAAGCCGTTCCTTGAACTGGCCATACACATCCATAACATCGGGTTGGTCTGGTTGAAAAATTGGGAACGGGTGGTGGAGGCTGCCAATGAAACGGCTCCGGTCCGCCTCCCGGGCCATCAAGGTTGCTGCGAGAGCACGCCTTTTGGCCCTTTTTGGCGACAGCAAGGTGTCAATGCCGGTCGGGATGACCCGAAGCTAGTTCGATCGGCTTTTGGATGCCATGCATGTGTAAAACATGGGGTAGAAGCTTAAATGGAATGACATCCTTGGATCTTTTTGATAAAAGGACTCGTAAAAAAAGATCATGATCGATCATAGATGTGGAGGGGATATGGAGTAGCGGATGAGGCTGCAAAAGCCACTGAGCAGCACACCATTCTGCAGGCCGACAGCGGGTCTCTGCGTCCCCAGCGCTCTCTGGAATTTTTGGGTTTTTTTTTCAATTTTTTTTTTAAAAAAAAACAACCAAGGCGTTTTTTGGTGCTTTGCTATTTTTGCAGCAGCATCCCGCGCGACGCCAAAAAGCCACAAGATGAAAGGACAACAGGGGAAACAAACGGGAGAAGGCAATATAGCAGGGCAAAAATAGAGATTAAAAAATGCAGGGCTTTTTACTCACAGCCGAAGCAGGCGCGGACAGGAGCGTTCTGCTGACCCTGGTAGTCCATGTTGATTGTTTTTGAGGGTGGTGTTGGAATTGGAGAGGAAATGCGTCCTTGACAAGAATAAAACTTCTGAACTTGTGGTCAGTATGGGAGGCTCAATGGCCAGACGGCCCGTTCAACGACAAGGCCTTTGGGTCTTCCAATGCATTGCAAATGCTCCATTGGGAGTTTCGGGGATTGAAGATCAAGGACGGGCACAGAGAACAAGGGTGTTGTGCCGTCGCATCTTGTAGAGGCTTTTGCATCGCAGACTTTTCGAGATCTCGCGACTCTTGTTCCCTGTCACGCGCCAGACAACTGGCACCCATTGAGACCCGCGAGAGCATCTGCAAAGAACAAAGGAGTCATGTCGGAGCAGGAGAGAACCACGCACCGACGAAATTGTCGTATCTTTTTTTGGATGAAGTGTTTGTTGAGGAAGAGTTTGGCAGAACAGGAAGAGGCAGAGGGTCGAAAATAGGAAGTGGACTTTTTGCCTTGGAAGGAGGGGCAAAGGCGGTTTGAGATTTTCTTGTCTCGGGGTCACATATTTTCACACTTGCTCTCTTTGGTAACCTTGTACAATACCAGTGCCTTCCCACGCCTAAAAATATTTTAGGGCTCTCGGTGGACAGGAGCAGGCCAAAAAAAAAGCTACCGGCGCGGGTACAAACGGCGTACAAACGGAGTACAAACAGCACTTTGCCACTGCGGGCTGGTACCCAGAAACTACTTTCGCAGGCCATGCCCAGGCAAGGGGCCTTGGGACGGCAGGCGCGAATCACGATGAGGAAGGTGCATTGGACAGAACAAAGACATAGTGGGACAAATCCAAGCAAGATGGAAGGTGCGATGGGTCGTTTGACATGTTCGGAAGGAGCAGCCGGCGGTCAGGCGACTTTTGCAGGAAGCTGCGATGGGCAGTGTGACGCGGGGAACAATACGGCATATGAGGTCACAACAGGTCGCATATCCGATGGAGTGAAGCGTTCAAAATCGCAGGGCCCCTCTAATGCTTCAAGGGCAATAAGCAGGGTCACTATCTTGTGCTCTCACCGGGTGGGACAAAAAGATTGTCGCCAATTCCCAAATATTGGCAGCACGCATAGAACGTGTGGTTTTGGAGGCACAAGACTGCGGTCACTCACAGGCTTGCATTCTGCCAATCGCATGCAAGCACACAACTCTTTCCTGGGGAATGGTGATGGAAACAAATTTATCAGACCGGAATGATTACCAAAGTACAAAAGTACTCAATAGGACCATCGTTCCACAAACAACGATCTCCAGAGACACACAGGGCAACACAGCAGAAGCACCCAAATCTGGGACTCGAAGTTTTTCATCGAGACAAAAATTAAAGTGGATCCTGCGTGCGATCTCACGTGCGTGGTGCGCGCCCGAAAGCAAAAACTAGTAGTGACGCGCTTTTTCAATTTATCGACGCGTCGTGCTTACATGTACAAAGTGGCATGTACCTTACTCCGTACCTCCCAAACGTGCCCGATTGGGTCATCCACTTCAACGGGTGGGAGGGATCACTCCGTAGCAGGCACGGGAGACACGCAGTACAGCCTACCATCTATCACGGAGGCCCCGAGTCACAGACCACGGACAAGACGAAAGAAATCTGGATTTATTGGCCATGTCGGACGCGCTCAACTTGGGGCGGGCATCTCTGCTCCGAACAATTGAGCGTGCTCTTGACGGCCTTAACGATGACATGGCAGCGGGTGAGTGACGACATGGCGGCATGGCGGCATGACGGCATGACGACATGGCGGCATGGCGGCATGACGGCATGACGACGTGGCGAGTGGTATTACAGCTTGCTGACCATGCATTGTTGATTCGACCACATACAGATATTCGCAGGAGAGACGCAGAATGGCAGAAAAAGTACGACGTTCTCAAGCTCGAGGCCAAAACACGACAAGAGCGCATGCAGTCCGAGATCTGCGCCTTGCAGCAAAAGGTTGCGTCATTAGAAACCGTCAGCACGGCCAACCGCAACGACGACGCCGACAAGGCATCCAAACAGGATGAAAGACCGTCAACCGACGATACAGCAGACACTGTGGCTGCGCTGCAAAAACAGCTGGAAAAATCAAAGGCTCGTTCCGACCACATCCTGAAGCAGCTCAACTTTGTCGTGGATGTGGCCCGTCAGCGAAAGAATGCCATTGAAGGCTGGGTCAAATACACGGAAAGCCTGGAGGAAAAGATTCGAGTGCTTGAGAAGAAGAAACCGGGGGTGCGGAACCGCGAGGGCACGGGCACGCCAACGCCTGCGCCTGATGCGCGGCTGTTGTCTGTGGAAGATGCGCCCAGGCCGAGCCCAACAACCAGTTTCGAAGTTCCGCCCTCATTGATGAATGAAGGCAGCCCACCACCCGATGCCGAACGACCACGGCTACCACAGGAGACAGAGTCTACACGCCAAGAGCCTACGCTGCCACCAATCGCCAGCACGGGATCAAACGACGACAGCGCACCTCCCGAAGTGGCGTTTGACTCGACACAAGGCGACCCATCGGACGCATCGCAGCCAGAACTGCCACACATAGCGGTCCCGTCTCACCCCGACGCTGTAGTCATTAAGAATGAACCAGAATCGGATGGGCCCGAAGTCGTGTGGGAGCGGCCAGTCAAGAGGTCGAGGAGGGACGAGGCAGGCGACAGCAACGACTGCAGCTCTTCTGCGCCGACGCCTCGTGCCATCACAACAGTCAAGACAGAGAATGCCGGAAGCACTCCACTGGCAGGTCTCAAGCACTACCGCGAGTCGCAGGACAGCGTCGACCTCGACGAAGGACAGCTCACGGTGGCCACCCCGCGGAAACGGCATCTGTACTATCAGCAAATGTCGTCGAACGGGTCAACGGGTGATTCATCGGGCGAAAGCGTGCAGCAGGAGCCACCACGAGAGTCGGTTGAGAAGGACATGACCGAGCCCGAGTTGACCGATCCTGCTGCAGCAGCACAGCCCAGATCGCTTTCTGCCTTGCTATTAACCGCGCCTGCACCATTGTTGCCACTGTCTGCTAATGTGCGTCGTGGGGTCCACGACCCGGAAAGAAGTCTGGCCAAGGATGTGTTTCCTGCCATCGTTGGTGGCAGCAGCAGCAGCAGCAGCAGCAGCTATGGAAACCGGACACCTGGCGGGGACATGCCGAGGAAGACAGCAATGGAGCCACCAGCAACGACTGACGCAGTAAGACGGTCCAGTGCGCCAATGCGTGCATCCCGGCTGTCGGGAGGCGGCGCATCTGTTTCGCCATCCTTGGCACGCAATGCATATGAAGCACTTGCTACGCCAGAAGGCCGAAGAGCAGCCCGGAAAGAAATACAGAACCGAACGGTGTCGGAACTCTTTGGGCGTCCGCCGCCGACCCGGACGCTGCCTTCCTTTTTACGCACCCCGGGCGGTGATGAAGGCGGAGTCGCCGCAGATGCTCCAGAGACATCAGCCAGTATAGACCGAGAGGGGCGGCCGCCAACAACCCCCGCCAGTGCAGTGGCAGTGTCGTCAAAGGGTGCAGCGATGCCGGCTATGAGCGCTCTATCGGCTGCTCTGCAGGTAGCCAGAACCGAAACGGCCGCTCGCAAGATGCCCCTGCGTAGAGTGCCCATGGAGCAGCTCAAGGTGGACGACTTCAAAATCAACCCGGCGGCCAACAACGGCGAATCGTTTGCGTTTGCGGAAGTCGTGCGGGGGCGGGCTGAGCGGATGAACCTGGCGGGCTGCACGGATCCCCAATGCTGCGGCAAGGTGTTCCGGGGCATGGCCGAGTCGGAACTCGAGGCTGCCGGCAAGGCGCACGTGGGCCGGCCAGACAGCGTGGTGCTGATGGAGCGATATCTGGGTGACGAGGCGTACACGCTGGGCCGTTTGGACCCTGACGAGAAGCGGGAGCTGTGGATTCAGGCGCGCACCAAAGAACTTGCTGACAAGTACGGCAAGCACCGGCATCGGTACCACCGACGCGCGTCCCCGCCGGGATTCTGGGACGCCGACTTCCCTACGACACAGGAGGAGGCAGAGAACAGGGCCGAGGCGGAAAAGGTCAAGCGTCTCACGGTGCAGGAGCGATACCGTGAAGCTATGCGTCCAGGTGGACGGTGGTTATTTCGTGACGAATGATGTCTGTTTTGGATATTTCTTTTGCTTTCTTGTTTCTTTTTAGGTTAAACATAGCATGGCCATGGCGTTTATAGATTACTCGTGAAAATATTCCATTCGTATTTTTACATGCTTGGAGGTAGAGTGAAATGTGATTCCACTTGCCCGGACTTTCTGTTCATCATAGAGGATTTGCTGCCGGGAGAGCAATACTTAATCACGGTTATGTTTTGTGCTTTTTTTTCGTTTATTGGGAAATTTTAAAATTTACAATTTACAATTTACAATTCATTTATTATTTATTATTTATGCGTCATCACTATTATTGCTATTTTTTTTTAAAAAAAAAGGAAACACGAAAATCATATAAAAAATACCCAATACCTGCGTTACCTATGGCATACCGATCGTGAATGACACTTGTGTGATGTAATATCTCAACCATGTCTCATCGATCAGCCTTTTTTTACGACATGAAGGGTCCCGATCAAAAAGATACATTGCGCATGTTCCTTTTCAAGCTCCCATCGTTGCTAGTGTGGAGTCCGCGCTGGCGTTCACGTGAATAGTGGGATTTCTGGCCAATGACGAGCTGCCAATTAGTTAGTCATCATTGATCGGGACCAGCAGTTTGGCGCTAATAGCTAAATTATTCTGTGGGGATGGATGGCACAAAAATTTATGGGGGGGGAAGGGGCGAGTGGCTCACCTTCCCGCGACTGCGGCCGGCGTCTCCCTGAAATACCGTTGACTTCTTCCCTTTTGTTTTTTTCCCGAACCTCCTCCCGACCTTTTGCCCTTTCCTTTCCATCTCGCGACGCCCCTCCCCGTCATCCCGCAGCATCCTGTAACGACATTCTCGCGAACATCCACCAGCGTCTTTCGTTTTCTCAACACGTTCTTCAGCTTCTCGACTGTCCTTTTCAGCCTCTTTAAACCGCTCACGTAATTTTTTTTGCCTCGCGCACATCCACTGCAAAAACCCGCCGGCGTTGGTTTTCATCCCCCTTTTGCATTGTTATTTTCACGGAAACGACTTCTTGATATCCTCCCGCATTCCATCAAATAACAGCCACCGTTTATCCAGGTACGTACGCACGAACTCTGCCGCTCTAGCCACCGCTGCTGGGTCGTCTCGTTTGCTGACCGGTATCGCTCTTAGGCAGCCGCAATACGTCTTCTAATCTCGACGACTCGCCAAAAAATAACGGCATCATTATCCAGCGTTTTTGCATCGTGCTTTTGATTTAACCTTCTCCTCTTGGGCCACTCTTAGCTCTCGTGAGCGCGCTTCTTGGCCTTTTGGACCTTGGGTCTTTTTGAGCTGTCTGCTTGACGTCTTGGCGCCAACCCCATCACGTACCCAACACGCGACATCTCTCTATCTCGCATCCCGATCCTGCCGATCGGCACCGACGCTCGACCAGGACCACACTCCCTGATCGACTTATCCTTGTCACACCCACCAACGCGACAGCGACGCACCTCTCTCTCTCTCTCTCTCTAAAAGAGGCATCGACGCCTTTTGGACGAGCGCGCTTCTTTCCCACGACAGCAAAGCGTCGATCTCGTTTGGCCCTTTGCAGCACGACGCAATCTTATCGCGTTTTCTAAGCCGGTAAGATGAACAACACTCATCTGCCGGCTGGCCGAGGAGGCCATGGCGGACCGGGCATGGGCGGCATGCCCGGCGGCGGCATGATGGGCAATACCGGCGGCTACCACGGCGGCCGCGGCGGTGGTCGGGGCCGTGGACGGTACCACAACAACTACAATCGGCACCACCACTACAACCCCAACGCCAGCTACGGCCCGGGCCAGCACCCCGGCGGCGGCCAGTTCCAGCAGGGCGGCATGTACCAAAACTACAACATGCCGTATGCCCACTACAACGGCGGCTATCCAAACATGCCCTTCCCGCCTAACCAGCACATGGGCGGTGGATACCTGCCTTATCAGTATGGCGGCCCCGGCGGTCAAATGCCGCAGTATATGGGCGATGCCCGGTCGCCGCAGACGCAGTTTGAACAGCCACAGCAGTTCCCGCCGCAGCAGCCGCCGCCGCTGCCCCCGCAACAAATGCCACAACCGCCCCTGGGCCCGCAAGGACCACAGGGACCTCAGGGACCCCAAGGGCCCCAGGTTCCTCCTCAAGGACCTCAGGGTCCCCAGATTCCCCAGGGCCCTCATGGCGGACCTCCCCAGACCTTTTCTCCACAAGCTCCTCACCTTCCCCATTCGCCCATGACACACGGACCTCCTCCTCCTTTTGCCCGCCCTCAACAGCCTCTCGTGGTGTCGGCACAAATGTCCAACAGCGGCTACAAGAGCACGCCTCTGCAGCCCCTGGACAAGCAGCCCCCACCAGAGTTTATCCCATACCGGCAACAGATGCAGCAGACACAAGCACAGGCTGCCGGCCTGCCTTCTACTCTCCCTCCCCATAACCCGCCTCCCTCCATGATTCCTCCTCCTATGCGCCACGACTTTCCGCACCACCCCACCGCCATCAACGTCTCCGTCCCTCACCCCGCTGCCCCTCCATTCGAGCAGTCTCCTGCGCCGGCAAACCCCTCGTCCACGACATCGACTAATGCTCTGTCTACGCCCATCTCGGGAGCATCCCAACAACAATCGGCCGCAAACGTACAGCAGACAGATGCACCGGCACCGGCACCGACACAGGCAGCGGCTGCACAAGATGCATCTCCCGCTGCTGCGGCCTCGGCTACCGAGACCACCAAGGATGTTGAGGCTACACCCTCGCCTGCTGCCAAGCCGGCTGAGAGCCCAGCATCTGCTGTTTCCAACGAGGCACAGTCGGACGACGAAAACGTGGTGCTTCTACCTATTACAAGCTTTCCCTTCCCTGTCGTGGTAAGTTATACTAACCCTGTTATTCTTTTCTGTTATTTTCCGCGAGCCCATCAAGGACCTGCAGCTAACCTTTTCTTTTTTCTACCCCATCTGCAGACCCCTTGGCTTTCGGTTCCCGATAAGCTTTTCCCGCCAAGACGGAAGACGGCCCGCAGCAAGAGACGGGGTATGAGCGCCATGACGTCCGTGGAGATTCCTCGGGGCGCACCCAAGGTCCCGTCCCATGAGGCTGATGGTGCAACGGCAGCTGCTACTGCTACCTCCACTGCCCTCCCCATCCGCTCAGCTGGCAACGTCACATCAACGGCCGAGGCTGCTGCTGCTCCGTCTGCTGACTCTGCAAAGCCGGAGGACGGCGAGGAGAAGCAAGCAGCAGATGCAGCAACCCCCGCTGCATCTGCTGCACCCGCAGCCCCCAAGCTGTGGACAGGCCTCTTTTCCAAGGCTGCTGGTGCTGCTGCGGGCAGTGGTACTGCCACGCCCAATGGTGCATCGTCTGCCAATGGACAGGCCGCCGGCGCCAACGGCACGGGCGCGTTTGCAAAGAGCAATGCCAACTCGGTGGCCGAGGCCGTGGCGGCGTACCGCGTGGGCAGCAACAAGGCCGTGGCTTTTATTGAGCCGCGCGGCCTGATCAACACGGGCAACATGTGCTACATGAACTCGGTGCTCCAGGTTCTCGTCTACTGCATTCCCTTTTACGACATGCTGGACCAGGTTGGCCAGAAGGCCGTGTTCAGCTTCAACAGCAAGACGCCCATGCTGGATGCCATGATCTCGTTCCTGCGCGAGTTCAAGGTGATTGACCGCGCCGATCCCGCCGACCTGCAGCGTCGCCTCAAGCCCGAGGATCTCGAGCGGTACGGCGATGCCTTCAAGCCCGAGTTTGTGTACAACGCTATCAACGAGATCCCGCGCTTCTCGACCATGGTGCACGGCCACCAGCAGGATGCGGAGGAGTTCTTGGGCTTTTTGCTCGAGTCGCTCAGCGTCGAGTGCACCAAGCTGATGGAGGCCAGCGCTTCTAGCTCGGCCACCTCGGGACAGTCGAGCCCCACGGCGGCCACGCCTGCGGACGAGGCCGGTGCCAATGGCGAGTGGCTCGAGGTGGGACGCAAGCAGCGTTCAGCTGTGACGCAGTCGTCTGGCCACACGGCGCTGACGCCCCTGGGCAGCATCTTTGGCGGAGCGCTGCGGTCGGAGCTGCGTGTTCCTGGCCGCAAGGACTCTGTCACGATGGAGCCGTACCAGTCGCTGCAGCTGCACATTGACTCGCCCGAGGTGCGCAACATTGTCGACGCGCTTCGCAACCTCACGCACCCCGAGACCATCCACGGCGAGTTCCAGACGCCGCGCGGCATTGAGTCGTCGGGCACGAAGCAGGTCTTTATCGAGGAGGTGCCGCCTGTTCTCATCCTGCACCTCAAGCGCTTCCAGTTCGACTGGCAGGGCAATGGCACTGTCAAGATTGGCAAGAAGGTCGGCTATCCTCTGGAGCTCGAGATCCCCCGCGAGATTCTGAGCCGCCACAAGCGCAACGTCGACGCGCTGCCCAAGTACCGTCTGAGCGGCGTGGTCTACCACCACGGCAAGCAGGCGAGCGGCGGCCACTACACGGTCGATGTTCTGCGCGAGGACGGCCGCGAGTGGATGCGTCTCGACGACACCGTTATCCGCCGCATTCGCAAGGAGGACGTTGCCGAGGCCGGCGCTGAAGAGGCGGCGCCTGCCAAGGGCGGCGATGCCAGCAAGTCGGGTGCCAACAGCGGTACGCAGACGCCCAACGGCAAGTCGACCGGTGCCACCGGCGTCAACAGCATGGCTAACCGCTTTGCCGGCATGGCGGAGGAGGACTCGGGCGACAGCGAGAGCGGCTGGAGCGCACCGGTCAATGGCAGCGGCAAGAAGTGGAGCTCGGTGGCCAATGGTGCCAACGCGGCGGCTGCTACCAAGCCCAAGCCGGTTATGCGTGACAATGTCCGCGACAACAAGGTGGCCTACCTGTTGTTCTACCAGCGCGTGAACTGAAAGCGTATGCTTTGATGGATGCATGCGAAATATCTCCTCTTGAGAGAAAGAGGGAGGTGACTTCTGAAACGACGAGGTAGACGGCACAGAGCTGAGGCCGAGGGCCAAGGGCCGAGGGTCTTTGACCACCTCAAGCAGCAGCAGCATAGCTTGGACTGCCACATGGCCTCCAGCTTCCCTCTCAACCTCTTTCGAGACAGCCCCACGATGGGATTCTCTCTGTGCCCACTTGCATATCCACAGCCTCTTTCTCCGGCCTCTTATCTCCGCCTCCCTCTCTATCCATCATCACCCTCCAACGATCGAGGCCGTGGCCCTGTCACACCACGCTCGCCTCTTTACTACTCCTCCAACATCTATTCGAGACACTAGTGACAAAGCTCAAGCAGACTGTGTCATACCTACCAATTGTTTTGGTTGCATGATATCCCTTTTCATTTTGCAATCTTGAAAAAATCCTCGGGTCTCGTTTGATTTTGAACGCCATCCTCGCTACCATCAACTACCACACACTTTTTTTTTGTTTTTAAAAACCCGCCATTACCGTGCCATTCTTTTATCATCTGAGCATCAGCGATCAAATATGAACACCTTATCCTCATCATAGTGTTTTATTTTGTTTTGTTGGTATCCGTCTTTGATCCAGCCATTTTGTTGATTTCTGGTCCTTTTCTATGCGAGCATCTCCTTTGCCCTTTTTCGGATCATTCTGGGGTGCCGTTCTCGGGGCAGTCCAGTACATTTTGTTTTGGAGAAGAGGCACAAAAGCAAAAATGATACCACGCAGGGGAAAAAAAGAGCGGCGAAGGCGATGAATGATTCTGGTGGCATAAAGACGGACGGGACGAGCCGATGACGACTTATTATGGACGTCTCTTTGCCTGGCTAGGGTCGGTGGATTATGATTTAGATACAATAAAATGAAAGCATTACGAATAGATTTATATGAATGTGAATGTGAATACAAATGTGAGCTCATAGATCGACTTCTGTGAGAGACTGATGAGACCGGCGAATTGGTCACGTGACTCGAATTCTAAGCTTGGAGGCTTGGAGGCTGGGGGTGGGAAGCTTCCTGGAAAAAACACAAGGCGCGTTTCGCGTGCTCCACAGATGGTAGCCCAGAGAATTCGCAAAAAGGCACGATTGAAGGTCCAAAAACAGTCCTCTTTTTTTGGTGCTGGCGACAATCTCAAAAGGAAAACAACGTCCCAAACGCAGCGATTGAGTCTGCCGAGGACGATACAGACACCAATCCCCCCATTGTTCTCTTTGACGCCGTCGCATCGGCGGCTCTTTTTCTCGCGATGCCCAACAACTTTTCCTTTCCCGACGACGACGAGGTCGACACGTCGTCGCCCGCGACGCCTCGCGGCGGCAATGGTTTCGGTTTCGGTGGCAGCAACTTTGGCAGCAGCCGAGGCAACCTTTTCAGCTTTGGCGATGCGCCCTCGACGACGCCCGGTGGTCTGCCGCCGCCATCGTCGGCTGGCAGCTTCACGCCGGCGGGCGCGCCGTCGGCTTCGTATCTCGGTAGCTCGATGATGCGCGGCGTGACGGCTAGTGCAAAGTCCACGACGACATCGACGCCGACAGCCCGCAAGATCTTTGGCGGTGTGAGCGGTGGCGGCGGCGCGTCGGGTTTCCGGGGCGGTGGCAGCAACTCGCCGCTGGGCCGGTCGATTCAGGGCGGCAAGCCGAGTTTTGGACCCAACACGACACGGCAGCCATCGCGTCTGAGCCAGCAGGTGACGGTTGGCAACGATGACGACGATGAGGAAGAGGAGGAAGAAGAGGAGGAGGAGAGAGAGGACGAGGAGGAATACGACGACGAAGAGGATGCGGAGGGTCAAGAGGACGACTACGACCCACGGCGGAGCTCACAGAACGGTCGACGCCGTCGGTATGACGACGACGATGACGAGGAAGGAGCGGAAGAGGATGAGGAAGGATATGACGATGAAGAGGATGCTGATGGCGAGGAGGATGACGCCTCGGCAGTGGCGGACGACCCGTGGCTGGACCTGGCCAAGAGCGCAGCTCGTGAACGGGCGTCCATGCAGGGTCCTGCGCCTTGGATGGCAGCCGACGACGAGGATATCTACGACGCCGACGACGTCAACGACGATGGCGAGGGCGACTTGGACATGGCATTGAGCCGTCACGGAGCAGGCAGCAACCTGGGCGGAGCCAAGAACTCTGATCTCATGACGTTTGCCACGCCGGCCGTCAACGACCGCGTCCGCCGCGAGGCGGAAGACATGTTCCGCGCCTCGGTGGCACGCAGCATCGGCCCTGGCGGCGCGTCCATGTCGACACGCCAGCCGCGGCAGCTGCGGTATGCGTCGATTGCAAAGAGCCTGTACGCCCAGATGGGCTATGCGCCGCTGGTCGAGGCGACCGAGCTGATTCGCCGCACGGAGGCCTGCATCAGCGATCTCTACACGGAGGGCGTCGGCGCCGAGGAGGACCCTGAACGTCTCGACCTGGCTCTTGCGAATGCGAGCGGTATGCTCTCGGAGCTCTGGGGCGCGTATGGCGCGACCCTGGTTGCGTCTCGGGACGACCAGCAGGACGGCAACGACGCAGAGGACGAGCAAGAGGCGCTGGCCGGCATCGGTCCGGGCCCCCATGCGAGCCCCTTTGAAAAGGCCGCGTTTGTGGCCAACCTTGCTCTGCAGATCCACCACACCCGCAGCAACGACCCGGCCGATGCGGCTGTCGGCGAGGGCATGGTCACGCCGGCCGAGGCACTGACGGAGACGCTGTTCCGCTGGATGAACGACAACCACAACCCCTACCCGGACCAGGTCGACGATGTGCTCAACTACCGGCCGGGCGCTGCATCGCACCCCCTCTTCTGGCAGACGACGTTTATCTGCCTGCTGCAGGGCCGTGTCAACGACGCGCTGGATCTCCTCCGGGCTGGCGGCTGGGACACGGTGCGCCGCGCCGGCGTGGCTGCTTACAGGGGCCGCGCTTTGGCCAATGTCGAGCGGTCCGTGCAGGAGACGATCACCATGCTCGAGACGTGCCCCGGCCGCAACAACAACTGGCGGATCTGGAGCAACGAGTGGACTCTCTTCCGCATCCGTGCCAAGGGCGCTCTCGACGGTCTCCGCCGCTTCGCCGAGGGCAGCACCGGTGTCGCCGCCGGCAGCACCGGCCTTGACCGTAGCCGCGGTGCCGGCGGTGCCGGCGGTGCTGGCGGATTCAGCGACATGATGGACAACGACGAGGATGCCGAGGGCGACGACGACGACTTTGGCATGGGACGGCCGGCAGGAGGTCGGCCGTCACAGTCGCTGGCAGGCATGGCGCGCAAGGCTGAGAGCCAGGTGCCCTGGGACATTTACGAAAACCTCAACATTGTCTTTGACATTGCCCTCGGTTCGCGCGAGCGGATTCTGAGCATTGCGCAGGACTGGTGCGAGGCAACCATTGGCCTCTTTGGCTGGTGGGACGAAGACAAGGCCGGATCTCGCATGGCTCCAGGCGGCGGCGGTGGCGGTGGCGGCCTGCGCCAGAGCAAGTCGCTGTCCATGTCCATGTCTCTGGCCAACCGCGACCCCTTTGCCAGCGGTGACGGCGGCGGCGGTGCTGCTGCTTTTGAAAGATACCTCGATCGTCTGGGCCGTGCTTTCCAGGCCACGACGACATCTGGCCTCGAAATCAACACCAACAGCCCTGTCGAGGTGGCTTTGGCCTGTGTCTTTGAAGAGAATGCGCGTGGTCTCGCCGGCATCCTGCGCGGCTGGTCCATGCCCGTGGCCGTGGCGGTTGTCGAGGTGGCCTCTCTCGGCGGATGGCTGCCTCTGCAGTCGCCGTCGGCGGCCTTTGCCACGGCTCTCGACGGCCTCGACATGGAGGATCTCGAGGTGCTGGGCGTCGACCCGACAGATCCCGACGAGGCCGACGGTCTCAAGGACAACACCCTTGTGCAGTATGCGCAGGCACTGGTCAACGACGAGTCGCTCAGCCCCGCTGTCGACAACGAGACGCCGAGACACACTTTTGACTCGCAGGACGTCATTGGCAAGCAGGAGTCGTCGCCCGAGACCATGGATGGTTGGGAACTGGCGATCCACGTGCTCGGCCGCATGAACTCGCAAGAGCGCGCTGAAGACACCATTGGTGAGCTGGTGCGCACCGTTCTCAAGTCGCTCGACACGTCGTCGGGCCCGACCGTCAACAAGATTTGGCAGCTGCTGAGCGATCTCGGCATGTCCTCGTATGCCGAGGAGGTGGCAGAGGTGAGAAGTGTCCCAAGCGTGCCTTTTCTTTCTTTCTCTCTCTCTCCCTCTCTCTCGCACAATGTACTAACATGAACAGCACTATGGCAACCTTCTTACGGATGAATCGCGCAATTTTGGCGAGGCGGTGTGGTACTATGCTCTCGCACACCGTGCAAACAAGGTGCACGAGGTGATGAACCTGCTGATGGCCTACTCGCTGATCCAGTCGACGGCATACCCGGCCGAGGCCGACCTCGACGACTACCTGCGGCGGCTGCTGTTTGCGCGCGGCGCCACGCTCGAGCACTTGGCCCGTCGCGACCTGGGCGCCGCCGAGCTGCTGGGCCGCATGCTGAGCGGCTATGCCACGCTGCGCCAGTTCTACAATGTGCGCGACGACGCGAGCATGGACATCTCGCCCGCCGAGCGGCGCACGGCGGCTGCGGCTGCCCTTACGGCCATGGTGGCGAGCGCCGACGACAATATCCGCGGCGGCCTCTACGACGACACGCGCGACTCGGTCGTCTCGGAGGACTTTTTGCTTGCTCTGCTGGGCGAGGCGCTCGTCTTTGTCGAGGACAAGACGGACAAGACGGACAAGATGGCTGCCGCTGCACAAGGCGTTGTGACGATGGCATCTCTGGTCACGGCCCCCCCCGTCTTGGCCGCCGAGACCGTCGATGTTCTGCTCAAGGCCGTCGAGGACCTGCAAGCCCTCGCGGGATCGCGCGTCTACAGCACCTGCGACGATTTCTTCCAGGTCGTGCTGGCCAGCGCGCCCGGCGGCCTCAAGGGATCGAGTCCCGCTGATCTGCTGCGCAAGAACACGAGCGGCCTGTCGGCATCGACCACCTCGGGCGGATCGGCGTCGTCGTCGTTTGTCCTAGCGGGCAGCACTCTGCTTGCCAGCCAGCTGCACCGCACCATGAAGAGCACAACGGGTGCCGCTGTAGCTCCGCGCGGCTGGGACTGGCGCAGCGGCCTGCCGGCCAATGCAACGGCGGCCACCGTCTTGCAGCGTCTCCGTCTGGGTCTCAGCCGCGCCCTCGCTCGCCTCTATGTGGCCGAGGCCGACGCCATGGTCGGTCTTCCCGGTCTGCCTGGCAGCGGCCACATTCTCCTGGGCCGGTCATAGAGTGACTTGCTTTTTCCAGGGAAGCGTGGCTCGTCGGGCACTGACAAGGAGGACGACGGTGGCCAAGAGGAGGACGATGGGGGAAACGACGGGGATGATCTTGACGAAGAAGATGCTCAGCTTGGCAACAAGCGCCGGCCAACTCTGCCTTCTATCGACCCGGCATTCAAAAAGATGCGGATCACCGGATACTCGGCTGGCAAGGGTAAGGGAAAGGGAAAGGAAAAGGGTACGATTCAGTTGCGCACCAAAAGTTTTCCAGAGAGCTCCTCATCAAGCGCCCAGTCGAGCCCTCAAAAGACTCCTTCAAAGACTCTTCAAAAAAGCCCCAGAAAGGATACTCCGAGATACAGAAAGCATCTGCCGATGATGCTTCCCACTGTGGACGAGCAGGATGAGGGCGGACAGGACAAAAGCAATGAGACCGAGGCAGGCATGCAGGCGCCGACACTCGACTTGGCCATGGAGCCATTTCAGGCGACACTGAGAGAGACGGCGGCCGAGGTGTCAGCCGAGGAGGAGGAAAATGACTGCATTTTGATTGATGTTTAATGGGAGGAGGATAGGAATTTTTTTTCGTTTCTTTGTTTCTATACGGAGTCTGCTTTTGTATTTTCGTGCTTTGTTTTTAGATATCTCCAATGTTGTTCGTAACCAAGGGGACAGTTAGTCGTGCAAATGGAAGGTGTTAGACTACGAAGCAGGTCCTCCGTAGTCTGTACTCAACGGAGACGAGGCTGAGAGCTGGCATATTTAGGGTTGGCAAGGCTGTAAAATTCAATGTCTGTTATGTAATCATGGAGGGTACTACACACGTGATGTATATTGTGACTTAGACCTGCTTAGTCAGGATACACTAGGCCGAATATAGCTCTTTTGACATGCTCCACAATTTTCAGGCGAGGTCAAGCCACGGATGCACTGCACTAGCCACAGTTCTGATTGGCCAGAAGCTAAAAACGCACAAATTGATGGTCCGGACTGGAAAAAAAACTATGGCGCGAAAAAAAAAAGCCCTCCCGAATGGGGCAAGCACGACCCCCCAAAGACCTCTTTCCCACGACTCCTTTTCACACAAAACTCCATCGACGACCGACGACAAACCACACCCGCTCACGCCCACCCAAACTCGATCCCGGAAACCAAAGCCTTGCTTTCCATCTCGATCCAAAACCACCGCAATCATGTCTCACGAATCTGTTTGGAACTCGCGCCCGCGGAACTACGGCAAGGGCTCGCGCCAGTGGTACGTCCACAGCGAAGAAAAAAACGAGTCGACGGCGATGATCGATGGGAAGAAATAGAGAGATTTTTTGTCGAAGAAAAGGCCCCGGCCTCGATGAGACTTTTCGTCCAGACTGTCGCGTCATCCTTATCTCGACTCGTCGACCATCGCCGCCGTCTTCGCAATTTTTATTTCAAAAGCTTCTTCTCACTAACTTTTCCCACAGCCGCGTCTGCGCCCACCGTGCCGGTCTGATCCGCAAGTACGGCCTTGACATCTGCCGTCAGTGCTTCCGCGAGAAGGCCAACGACATTGGCTTCGTCAAGCACCGCTAAATGCTGTCCATCCTTTCTCAAATCTCAAAAAAAATTATGGACAACAAAAAAATAAAATAAAAATTCACGACATGGCTCGTCACCGGACAATATTGATCCTTTGATGGGGGATACGACACGGAAAAAAACTCTTGTTCTCCTCTTTTGCGAAATACAATACGGGATAATAGAAGGAAAACGGTCGACACGAAACATCAAGGACGATCAGATTACGGGACACATGGGGGACCTTTTTGCAATTTTGTTATCGTGGGTGTAGAGGGAAAAGAAAAAAATGGAGCGGGAGGCACAATAAAAAAGGCCTCTTTTTGTGCAGTCAATACCAGTTCTTTTTTTTTTTTTTGCCCAGATGTTGCTACTGTGTGTGATGTTGATGCCGTGATGCCGTGACTTGACATGAGAGGGGGGGTGGAACGGGATAGAGATGCTGCTCCAGACAAGGGCATCAGACCCGTCATTGTCTTTCGATGAAACATGTGACGTCTGTGCCACATTACTTCTCCGGCGACTCTTTTTTTCTGTTTCACGATACTCAAACGCCTATTCGAGAGGAGATGTGAGATATTGGCATAAACTAGATAGTATGTACAGGAGAGAAAACGGTGAAACAAAACAAAGTCCATAGATTCCCGGGCCGCCCATTTTTTGTCGCGTGTTACCCACGTCTATTTTTCCCATCCCTCCCTTGCCCAACCGTTACTTTTTTTTCTTTGACCGTGTTATTCATTTGTTTTTCGTAGTCTCTCTTTTTTTTTGTCATTCTATTTTGATTTTTTTCGGCATTATAGCGTTGTGTATATTTCGTTTTTTGTCCGACCATACTGCCTGCTTTTTTTTATTTGCATCCTTTTTTGTCCCCGCCGCATTGCTTATTTCATGATGCGGGTGACAATGCCGGTGGCGACGGTGCGACCGCCCTCACGGACGTTGATGCGCTGACCGACGTCAACAGCCAGGGGGTTGTGCAAGCTGACGACCATCTCGACGTTGTCGCCGGGCATGACCATCTTGCTCTCGCGGTCCTCGGTGCCCTCGGGGAAGGTCAGCGAGCAGGCCTCGTCAGCAGTGCGAAGGTAGAGCTGGGGACGGTAGTTCTCGCGGAAGCCGGTGTGGCGGCCGCCCTCCTCCTTGCTCAGGACGTAGAGCGAGGCGAGGAACTGCGAGTGGGGGGTGATGGAGCCGGGCTTGCAGATGACCATGCCGCGGCGGATGTCCTCGCGGCGGACACCACGGAGCAGCAGGCCCGAGTTGTCACCGGCGTAGGCCTCCTCGCACGACTTGTTAAAGGTCTCAATGTCGGTGACCTTGGTCTTGATGATATCCAGACCCTTGCCGACGAGCTCAACCTCCGTGTCCTTCTTGAGCGTGCCGCGCTCGACACGGCCCGAGGCCACCGTACCACGGCCCGAGATCGAGAAGACGTCCTCGACCGACATGAGGAAGGGCTTGTCGAGGTCGCGCTCGGGGGTCGGGATCCACGAGTCGACGGCAGCCAGCAGCTCGTCAATCTTGGACTCGCCAATGTCGGGGCGCTTGCCCTCGAGGGCAGACAGGGCCGAGCCCATGATGACGGGCGTCTCCTCGCCCTCGAAGCCGTACGTGGTCAGCAGCTCGCGCATCTCCATCTCGACGAGCTCCAGCATCTCGGGGTCCTCGAGCACGTCAACCTTGTTGACAAAGACAACAATCTTCTGCACACCGACCTGGCGCGCCAGCAGCAGGTGCTCACGCGTCTGGGGCATCTGGCCGTCCGACGCAGCCACGACGATAATGGCGCCGTCCATGTTGGCCGCACCAGTAATCATGTTCTTGATGTAGTCGGCGTGGCCAGGGCAGTCGACGTGCGAGTAGTGGCGGTTGTCCGTCGAGTACTCAATGTGTGCCGTCGAGATGGTGATACCACGCTTGCGCTCCTCGGGAGCCTTGTCAATGGAGCCATAGTCGAGGAAGCTGGCCATGCCCTTGTCGGCCTGGCGCTTGGTAATGGCAGCAGAGAGGGTGGTCTAGAAAAAAAAAAAAAACAACACGAGTTAGAAATGGCTCTTTTCTTTTGTCCTTGCCGCCCCCCATTCCGTCCCGCCCATCTTCTCTCCTCTCATGTCATCTCACCTTGCCGTGGTCGACGTGACCAATGGTGCCAATGTTGACGTGCGGCTTGGTGCGCTCGTACACAGCGTATGTGCGGCAGAAGCTGGTAATCGGCGACGGGCCAGCAGCCTGGCGCTGCAGAGCAGCCAGAGGGTTGGTCGACGGTGACCGCAGGACAGTGCGGGCCGTCCGCAGGAACGGCGCCACCGTCCGGA
Source organism: Intubia oerlemansii (assembly GCA_020002355.1). Taxonomy (NCBI): domain Eukaryota; kingdom Fungi; phylum Ascomycota; class Sordariomycetes; order Ophiostomatales; family Ophiostomataceae; genus Intubia; species Intubia oerlemansii. The sequence goes on along the minus strand of JAGKRZ010000022.1, from coordinate 5,699 downwards.
AGGTGGACGCAACCATTGTGAAGAGAGAAGAAAAGAAAAAAAGGAATAAACAGAAAACAAAGAAAGAAGAGGTTGCTTCGCGAACACAACTCTCTCGGTAGTGGTCGGGAGGGGGGGAGAAGGAGAGGAGGTGGAAACAAAGGCCGAAAATAGTCTGTTTTTCAGAGTGCGCAAAATTTCGTCCTCGATGGAGCGGTCGCCTACCGAAAGGGGTTCTGCACGTGATATCGCCCAAATCTGCGCATTCTTATTGGCCAATCTCCCGTATATCAACATGATGGGATAAAAGCTGCCATTGATTTTTGCCTCCCATGTTCGGCCTTTTGAGGAGTTTGCCTTGTTACCTTTTTGCCTTCTTTTGCATCGCAGTATACGGAGTATATGCTATAGGAAACAGCTGTTCCATGCCACAGAAGAGACAAAGTAAACACCTCGGACGAAACCATCTTTTTGCCCAAATGGTTCGAAATACCCATGGAAGGCAAGGCCATCACACGGACGTCTAAAATGTAAAAATAATATAAGATAAATAAAAAAAAAGACATGGTATATAAAAAAGATTGAAATCGCCGCTGCCGTGAAAAACAGCTTCCGCGCAGAAATATATGCCAAAAAAAAAACGCTATGGATATCCCCAATTCAAATATAAAGGAAAGATGGGTAAGGCCAAAAAAAGAATAAATGGTTTTTTTAAAAAAAGAAAGAAGATGGCATGAAATGGTTCAAATATGATTACCAGCGATGGCCTTGAGATTGGTACTGGGCGTTCGAGTAGCCGGGGTTGCCGCCAGGATTCCGGGCAGGGGGATTCCGGCTGTTGTTGAAGCCCGCATTGTTGTAGTTGTTGTTGGTGTAGCCATTGTTTCCGTAGCCGCCGCTGTTGCCGTAGCCGCCAACATTGCCGCCAACATTGCCGCTACCAGTACTAAAACCGGTTCCCATGCCATGGCCAGGCCGTTCCGGGCGACGTGGTGGTGAACCGCGCGGCGGGGATGTCATTGCCTGCTGTGGAGGCGCTGCTGTTGATGACGGTGTCTGAAAGTAGGATGTATAAGGAACATCGTCTTCTTCCGAGACTTGCCGCTCGTGGCCGAATCCATTGGCGCCGCCGCTGCCAAAGCTACCAAAGAAGTCGTCGTCATGTGTACTGAGCTCAAGGCGAGGAGCTTCAATCCGAGGTGCCCCCATCTGGGCTCCCGTCTGAGAAGCATCAGTGCGTGAGGGCACGGGTGCCGTCATGTTCCGTTGTGGCGGTCTGTATGGCGCATTGTAAGATGCATTGTTCGGCACGCCGTTGTTGTAGTTATTCCAGCCAGCTTGCTCGTTGCCACCAGATGTCATGGTATTCTGCATCATGGGCCGTGGCTGTGTGACGCTACGCTGGGGCTGCTGCTGCATGGGGCCACCACGAGGAGATCCGCGGTATGGGCTGTCCTGCACACCGGGGGGAGGCATCCGTGGCGGGCTACGAGGGGGGCTGCGCTGTGTCTGGCTGTATGCGTTGGAAGCGGAGATGGCGGCAGAGGCAGCGGCAGCCACGTCGTTGTTGTTGACTTGACCGTTGCCTGCGAGTTCAGCGGCAGGGGCCGCTGGCGTTCCAGCGCGGAAAGGGGTGTATTGGCTGCTCGACATGGATGCGCTGGCAGCATGTGTGGGCAGGTACTGGCCATCCTTTGCATTGTCGGTGTGGTCAGCAGCACTGGTGGCAGCCGTTTTGGCGTGGCCGTTCTCGTTGGTGAGAACCACACTAGGGGCATCAAGCTCCTTTGCGTCGTTCGTCATATTGTCACGGGTGACGCTGGACTGGCTCGCAGTCGCATGGTGGCCAACAGTTGGGGCAGGCGATACCGTCAGGGCACGCGAAGCGTCAATTTGGCCGATGTGGACATCGCCAGCATCGAGCTCGGACACGTTGTCGGAAGGAAGCTCGGACACAGCAGCACCACGGGGCTCCACGACATGCGCTGGTGCTGTCAGAGAGCGGCTGATATTGCTGTTGTTAGACAGGCTGTGCGAGTGCAGCTGTCCATGGGCGGCGTTTCCGTGGATGCTGCCATTGAGAGAGCCGGCGAAGCTGCCCGAGTGCTCGTGCGATGCGGTTCCAACAGCAGGAAGCGTGTTGGCGTGCACGGGAACATGCAGCGGGAAAGGCTCGCCGTTCTCTGAGCTGTCGTAGCCACTGCTGTTGCGCGGCATCTCGGAGTAGTAGCTGCTGCTGTAGTTGATGTTATCATTGTGCGACCACAGCGACTGCTGGTCGTATCTGCCAGTGGTAAGGGCATTGATGTTGTTGACGTTGTTGCTGCCGTTGTTGTATGCGCCAAAGCCACCACCGTTATAGCCGTTGCTGCTGTTGTTGTTGTTGTTGTAACCCTGGTGGCCGTTGCCACTGTAGAGAGGCAGCGGGATCGCTGGGTCAGGCGAGTTTGACCGGCCAGGAGCAGCCGCATTGCTGAGAAGAGAGGCGCGCTGATGGTATGCGTTGCCGTTGCCAACTGGCGTGCCGGTGCGGTCCTGCTGCATGTAAGGCATGGTTCCTGCACGCTGCGGTGGAGGCATCGTACCCGACCTCGATGGCGGCGGCATCCGCTGCATGCCTTGCATGTTCTGCATGGGATACTGTTGCTTCTGACCCTGCAGAGGCATGGTGCCTGAGCGCATGGGAGGCACGCGCGGGTTGGAGGCCGTTTGGTTGAGAGCGCCGAGCTCGAAGCCACTGCCGATGGACGAAGACGGCTGTTGCTTTGCGGCATAGGGCGGCAATGTTGCCATGGTGTCGGCACGGCTCAGGTTCAGGGTGGAGGACGACGGCATGGGGGGCAACTTGTTCTCGTCAAGATCAGGGACTGTAGCTGTAAAGGTAGAGCCACCACCACCACCACTCGGGCCATTGAAGCCATTCATGCGTGAAGCATTCATGTCGGCAGCCTTTTTGCGGCGACGGTCTTCTTCCTCGAGGGCGGAGTTGACCTTTGAGTGGACAATCTGCATGAGACGCTTGTTGATTTTGCGGGAGCAATAGCCAGACAGACCTCCGTCAGAGCGGGGGATGTAGGCACACAGGAAAAGGCCCCAGAAGAGAAAGGCGAGCAGCAGGGACAGGAAAGAAAAAACCCAGACAACCACAGTGAAAATCATACCCGAGAGAATGAGGGCTTCCTGGGCATTGGTCTCGGCGAGCGTGCGCAGCTTGTCAAAGAAGCTGAGCAGAGTGTTGCCGACATCCTGGCCGCCCTTGACGGAGAGCTGTGCGTTGTAGACGGAGAGCAGGGTGAGGGCGTTGACGACCTGGCGGGGGCCGGAGCAGATGAGGACGCGGATCCACGACTGGAATCTAAAGTAGGTGAACAGGGCAATGTACTCGGTGCCCTTCTTGCTCTTTGTGAGCTCGGCAAAGACGATGAAGCGTTTGTAGCCCTTGCCGCTGCCCATGCGGATCGATTCGAGACGAGCAGCCAGACTGTCGAGGTAGCATTCCGCGACACTGCCGCGGCGCATGATGCGGTGGGCGCGGAGATGCTCGTACGCGAGGTTGATAACAGAGAGGATAATGCAGATGGAGAAGATCCATTTGGAGACCGTGAAGGAGATGAGCTGTGTGGGCGAGATTTCCGAAGACCAGCGGTTGAAGGCGAGAAGGTTGACGGCAGTAAAGGCATCGACGACGTAGACGGCAATGGACAGCACGAGGGAGAAGAAGAGGTAGGCGTAGGCAAAGGGAGTGAAGCAGGACGTTGATTTGAAGTCGTTCAACGACTATACGAAGAGAAAGTAAAGCTTGTTAGTGTGTGATATTGATCAAGTGGGAAACCGAGTACAGTAGCGAATAAAACTCACAATATAGTCCCATTTTGCCTCGGGACGGACCTCGGCATAGCGCGATCCATGGCTGAGGAAGCCCATGATGCCAAAAAAAAAGAGAAGAAAAATGATGATCAAGCGAAGATCAACGTGCACAGAACGACACGTCGAGACCAGTCGACGTGGTTGGGGTATAAAAATGAAAACGAGGACGGCCGCACAAAAGAGGCTGACGACTTTTCTGGAAACGCAGTTCCCGGTCGTGTTGCTGGTGAAAAAAGGAACGGGCCAGCCGAGGGAAGGAGAGAAAGAGAGCGCGCGCGCGAATCACGAGGAGACGCGTTGAAGTGTCGGACGATCTCGATGGCGATCAACGGTCAATGAATGATGAAAAAAGGGACCGGTATCACGACAAGAAGACGGGGTTGAATAAAGGGGATTCCTTGCGGGCAAGAACGGCCAGCGTTGAGACCACGCAGAGGAAGACAACCCTCAAGGCCCGTAGATAAAAGCAAAGAAGCCCCGCAGAAAGAAGAGAACAAATGAAAAGAGAGAAAGAAGAAATGGTGATAAACTCGCGAGGTCAAGGAACGGATGTTTGATAAAAAAAAAAAAAAAAAAAACAAGCGCTGAGAGTGCAGATCAATGCCACCGGGTCATTGAGTGATGGGATCGTCGACGGGCGGCTGGCGGCCAGGGGGTGGTTTTGCAGGCGCGGGCGGCAAGGGTTCAAAAACTTGGAACAGAACGAGTGCTGGGGATGCCTCGCACAGGGCAAAGAATGATGTTGCTGAAGAGCTGGGATATATCAACAAGAGACGTCGAAAACGAGCGGAAAGGCGTTCGATGCCGACAACAAAACAAAGAGTGTATGCAAAAAAGAGCAAAATTGTCAATACGACAGATGCATCTGGTGTAATTGTGGTGGAAAGGGCCGCTCACAGAGGGCGTGGTGGAGAGAAAAGGAAAAAGGGGAAACGAAGGAATCATAGTCGAAACCACGGAAAAGACGGCCAAACGAGGGACGACGGGAGGGAAGGGTGGCCAGCGTGAGCGGCAGGGGTATGATCCACGGAAAGGGCAGGTGGGAGGGACTAGTCGCATGCGTAGTTTGGAGAGAGCGGCAGGGGTTAACAAACAAAACTGGAAGGACCAACACCAAGAAAAGGCAGGCACGAGAGAATACAGGAAGGAGCAAGAAGCAGAGAGGAAGGAACAGCTAGAGCTACGAGTTCGATCCTTCCCGGTGGAGGTGTTAGATGCCAGTACGCGTATGCAAACGGCGATAGGTCCCTACGAGGTATATTCAATGGATGAAAATATACGGAGATCCTGGTCCAATGTAAGATGCATGTAAAACGGGAGTCCTCTTAAAAAAGCACAAACAAAAGCAAGAGAGGGCGCGGCTGTGTGCGTGCATGAATGCATTTCAGAAACAAAGCCCAAACAAAGGCGCTTTTTGATACAAAATTTATGCAGAATGCAACAGAAGCATTCGTTTGCACTCTCATCACTTTCTCACACAATGTTTCTGGCATGTTTTTCTCGTCTTGGTTTTCCGTCCCCTTTCCCATGCGCGTGGCCCTTTTCTTTGGTCCTTCTTCGTTATCGCCTCAGTCTGCAAGGGCATTCCACAGACGGTTACGCTAGTCCCGCTGTTCGTCCCTGGCGCGCGCGCGATGGTGGGTGCTGATTGGCCAAAATGTGTCGCTGCGGGGAAGGAGCCCCTGGCGGGAAAGGTGGGCAGCGGACAAGCTACTGGCGCCCGTCTGGCCGTTTCAGAGGCGCTAGTCCCAGGGGGAAGAAAAAGAGGGTCATGAAGACGAGTTTGACGGATACCCAATGGCGTTGGCTGTTTCCAAACCTTTTAAAAATCTGAAACGCGACACCAAAAAAAA